>PVJH01004882.1:0-119652 GCA_004026705.1 Nesogale talazaci | reverse complement strand
CCCTCACGTGGGGACCTTAGGAAGCGACGAACCTGGATGAAGAAAAGACACAGAGACGGGGAGCAAGACAAATTCTGATCAAACTCCGTTTATTCAAGGCTCAGCCAGCAGTATTTATCTCAGAGCATGAGATGAGGTAGAAGGCACACATTCCATTCCAAATACGGTGTGCTTTTAAACCAATGAGCATTCAGTGTAACGCCTAATGGCAGTAAAGGTCAGTTACTTCAGGCTATCAGGGAATTGCAGCAGCCAGGGGTCTCAGGGCGGCTGATGCAATCAGGAAACTGCTAAGTTTGGCTACGTCCATAATCCTGGCCTGGGCGGCCACCAGCCCCCAACAATGGCTAGAAAGTCTAAGGATCCAATGGCACTGTATGCATCTTAGCACTGGCAGGAGTCTTTATGAGTTTCTTCTAGGTCTAGGTTTCTTGCTGCATCAGGGTAGGTCCATGTGACTTCTCTTCAGGGATGTCTCACAGGAATCCAGCTTTGTTAGCCGAATCTCTCAGGAAGTGATTGATGTCAGTAGAAAGTCTCCAAGGAAATGAACCTAGAGCGATAGTGTCTCTGTCTCCCAGAAGAAATTACCACATTTGCCAGAATTCTCAAAGGAGATGGCATGCCCACACAGAGGTCTCATTGGCTATCTCCAGATTGATAGGCTAGACGCCACACCTACACTCTTCATCCTCAAACTGATACCAGATTAGGTGTCTACTACATCACTCAAGATAAAATCCCTGGAAAAAAAAAACCATTGCCTTTCAGTCTCATACGTAAACCTGTATGTGTTTCTAAGGCTTTGTAAATTGCTATGGGAACAGTCTAATCTTTCTTCCTCAGATCTCCTGGTGCTTTCAACTAGCAGCCCAACTCATAATGTGAATTGCAACCCAATGTAAAGAAAACCAAAGCCTTCACATCTGGATTAAGAGGTGTCTCATGGGATCAAGTTCAATGCAGGTAAGAATACACATGAGACAGATGTAAATTATTGATGATCTGAATGGATTATATCACAGAAATATTAATTAACAGAACAAATAACATATAGTAAGAAAAAGGGCAAACACTTTCCCAGAGTAATAGCAAAGAACTTTGAGCAGAAAAGAGAGTTGCTGTGCTTTAGTATTTATATGGCTTTTAATGAGTGTGTTTAGTCCACACATTTCTTAGATAAGTCCATTTCTCTGAGTTGAATCCAGGGTGGTGACATATATAGTCCACATGTTTTCCAGGTAAGTTCATTTTCATTAAACACCCATGATGATGACAGTTTATCTCGGTTTCACTTTTTGTGAGGTGACTTGGAGTGAGACCTTGAATGCTGAGCAACAGGAAATCTGTATTTTAAGTTGATATGCATAGACAAAAACTTGAAGTTGTCAAAGACTCTGTTTTGGTTGAGCCCACAATCAATCCTCATGGAAACAGAAGTCAAGAGATCAAAGGATGACTTATGTTATCTAAAACTGCTGCAAAAGACCTCTACATGCTTCAGGCTTGGAGGTCCTGGCCCCGAAGGAAGAAAGTCTCCCACCTGGAAACATAGTAAGGATTCCATTGATCTGGCTCCTTTGGGCTTCTCATACCTTTTGATCAACAGGTTAGGAAGGGTGTCACTGTACTCAGTGGTGTGATTGATCCTGATTACCAACAAGAAATTGGACAGGTATTACATGATGGGGGGTAAGGAAGAATAAATCTGGACTACAAGAGAATTCATAGGCTGACTCTTAATGCTACCATGCCCTGTGATGACAGTAAATGGTAAATTATAGCAATCCAAGCATGACAGGACATTTAGTGACCTAGACCCCTTGGCAATGAAAGTCTGGCTCACCCCACCAGGCAAAAAAAAACTGCAACCAGATGAGGTGAGTGCTGCAGGCAAATACAACCACGTGATCAATTGAAAAAGCCATGTTTGTGATTGTTCATGTATTTTCTTTATATGATCTTATTGAACATCTTTTCTTTGTTCATGTATGCTATATAAGATACGATTGGACTTAGTGTGTTCTCGTTTATATGTATAATAGATGTTTGATGTTAAGTATAAGTTTGATTACATTGATATCTGGAAATTATATATAGTTGTTTTTTGGGGGGGCATCACTGCCCTCTGCTGGTCGTGGGAGCTACCCAGTGCTGCTTCTGAGAGCCACCGCTGGATTTGAACTGCCAACCCCGCAGGCTGCAGTCCCGCACTCAACCACTTACGCCACCGGGGCTCAGCCCGGAAATTAGATATAGTTAAAGAACTGTGTACACGTGCCAAGATGCCAAGGGGTTGATTGTGATAGGTAAGTTTGTTGTGCCAACATGGCCAAAGACCATAAGTAGGTTTTCTGTGACATGGCCAATTAACACATTTGAGATCAATTGAAGGGAGGAGATTTAAATGGCTTGGTGAGCCTTGAATTTTTCTCTTGCTATTGGATCTTCAGACCAGCTGGATGCCTTATTTGTCCTATGCTTTGATGTGCAAGCTATACTACCCATGGGACATCTAACCCATGGTCTGTGTTGCTGTAAGTTGAGATTCCTTTAAGCCCTGCTTCACCACATTGTACATCTCTTGAGCTGGGGACTGTCAGACCCTGTCATCAGGCTGACTGTTGGTGACCTGCCTTGTTGTTTGCTGCTTGTGGCTGGATAGCCTGATTTTCTCTAAAGAGGACTGCTTGGCAGTCCTCAAATCTTGAAGGACTGCCAGTGTACTTGCTGTCTAATGCAAGTGAGTTGCACCAAACCATTTGTACTGATTTATATATTAGTGTCTTGGTTTTGTTTTTCTAGAAAATCCTGTCTAACACAAGTGGTACCAGTGTATTGAAAAGCAAGGATGTTATTTTAAGGACCAAAGTGCATCCGCATCAAGTCATAGTATTTTCTATGTATATGAAAGTAGGACATTAAAGAATACTAAGATTTTATGTATTATGAATTGTGGTGCTGGAGAAGAATGTTTCATGTTCTATGAACTGCTGAAAGGACAAATCAATCTATATTGGAAGAAATTTGGACATAATGTGTCTTCAAGGCAAAGATGATAAGAGTGTCCTACTTACTTTGGCCATGTTGACAGGAGAGATCATTTACTGGAGGACATCATATTTCATAAAGTCAAGGAGCAGTAGAAAAGAGGGAGGCCCTCAAGAAAGTGGATTTACACAGATCACAGATGGATTTAACAATCAAAACAATCATAGGAACAATTGTAAAAATAGCACAGTAGTGTTTTTTTCTGTTGTGTATGAGATCCTTATGTATTGGAACTAACTCCATGTTACCTTATAATACACAACAACAACATAAATGGAATGCATTCCATTCTCCTCACGTGCATCCCAGGTTTATGAAGTCTTTGAAAATCTCAAAGATTCCCTGAGTCATGAAAGATTTTATCATCTGTGCTAACTTATTTTCCTAACATTACTAATAACAACTCCCACAGACTAATTGTTCTCACCAATGTAGTGGCTATATGTCATCAAATCCATTTTGAACTCATAAAGCCTCCATTTGACAGGATAGAATGCCCCCAGAAGGTTTTCTAGACTGTAATCTTTATAAAATCAAATTGTCAGGATATTGGGTGGGTTTGAACCACTTTAGGGAATTGTACCACTAACATCTCTGGTATCACTGTGAACACTATTTATACATCTAGGCACATAAAAGCTATAATAGCATTGCATTTCTAAAGAAAATGGTATAGTGTGATATACCCTGATAACAGAGTGTGATATAATTACACCAACATTTTTATATGAAAAACCTAGGATAGGTTATCCAATAAGCAAGATAAGCTCATGTTCAGGAATCAGGACAGAAGGAAAAAGTCTCATTGTCCATGGGACTACCAACACTTTCTGTTCAGGGTCAGATCTGAATGCTGATCCAGTGAGAGCACTGGAAACTCCAAAGACTTCCTTTAATAAGTGTTGCACTGGTTCAAGGACGGGCAATGGGGGGAGAAACAGAATTTACTATAGCTTGCGGTTTAAAGTTAATGACTCCAGAAAGTGAGATAATATTTGTCCATAAAGAGATGGGAATAATACCAAGTTGGGGTGACACAATCCGGCTGGTTTAAATAATCGGCAGTAGACAAGCTCTCAAAATGGATTCCCCCAATGCTTTAAATTTAAGAATGATTGAAGGGGTGGCTATAGCATCTTACCAAAGGGCCACCAGAAGTCTTTAGAAATTGTCCATTTCTTCAAAGAGTTATGCTTAGATAAGGCATTAGAGAAAGAAAGAGATCTTTTAGGGACAGCCTGAGGTGGACCTGCAAATCTAGAGGCACTTGCTGGGAAAGGGAAATTTAACAATTAGTTCTCTAAAAGGTGAAATATTGCGAGAAAAGCTCCAGTGGTTAATATGTATAAAACTTCAATGCAGAATTACTTTGAAGATAGAAGTAAGTTCACATTTATTTCTAACAATGTTTTTGATAACTTTATTCTGCTGTAGTTTTCAGTTCACTTGTCCAAAATGGTCTTCAAAAAGTTCATGAACAAATAAAAAGATATGTAAAAATATAACTCAATATTTCCATTAAATTTCTGAAGCATCCTCATGCCATTTGGTACATTTGATTACAACTTTCAAAGTTTGTGAGAAAATTTTCCATTTATCTTTTTAATTTCACTTGTGTATAAATTATTCGTTGCCTCCTTGTATACTACTGTTAGCTCAAAAAATATTGCTGTCCTCGTGTTACTGCAGTTTTTAGTGAAAACCCAAGAATCTTTTAGAAGTAGCTTCTACACAAAATTCACTAGCAGAATTATTTTCCATAAAAATAGTCCTTATTAACAAACATTAATGTGCGTGAACTTGCAGCTAAAAGAGGAGTGTGGTAAGAGGGTAAAGAGAGCAATAGGTATGATGGTGGTTGGAAATTTCTACTATAAATGAAGTAAAATAATTTTATAGCCTTACTTAACACACACAATTCACTGTAAGTCTGGAGCCCTTATACTTTTAGTAATTTTCCATTTTAATTCCCTCTTGTGATAGCCACCATGTGGAAGGAATTTAGAATTTTAGTAATACCAACAAATAATACATGTAGCTGTTAAATAAAAGTTTAGAAGTTTACCTGACAATCTACTTTGGAAAACTCAGCTTTTTCATTGTGTTATGAAAGTTATATTGCTGATACACACTAGGTGGATGAAGTGATTGGAAACTAATTGAATAGTTTTTCACTACAGCATTTTTACTGACATTTTTTTACTTCAGCTAATGTTATGTTAAAGTGATCTTGTATCAAATCATATGGGAAGATTTAAAAGATTCAACAATCAGTAACAAATTTACATGTGACCAGAGGTTTTCTCTGAAAAATAACTAACTTTTTATACTTAGCTCTAAATGTAATTAATTGAGTCACAACTCTAACCTATCCAACAAAGGGTAAAGATAATTTCAAAGTAGTTTAATTTTTATTTGTTATCATAGTATTAAATTAACATCTGACGGGCTGAGCCCCGGTGGTGTAAGTGGTGAGTGTGGGACTGCAGCCTGCGGGGTTAGCGGTTCAAATCCAGTGGCAGCTCTCAAGAGCAGCACTGGATAGCTCCCACAACCATGAGAAGCAGTGATGCCCCACCCACCCACCCCCCCAAAAAAAGAAATTCACATCTGAAAATGTTTAAAATAAAAGCTTTTTCTTCTCTCCAGAGCCAATAAGCCAGATTGCCAGATAAATACCATGCACATTACATCACCATAAGTTATAAAAGTTACTGTGGTAGTTATGTGCTTATGTTAATTTTATAATTGAAATGTAGGGGTGGAGTCTGGTCTGTTAATCAGGAGAAAGTCATTGAGTAGCTGATGAGGCCTCTGTGTAGGCATGGTTTTCCCCTGAGACTCCTGAGAAATCTCGCGGAATTTCCCTCGTGAAGATGAGAAGCTATCCTCCCCAGTTGTTGGGAGTGAGTTTCAGAGATGATTAACCACAGGCAACACAAGATGCAGAAGCTGGAGGAGCCAGCAGAGAGTCCACATGGCTTTGCCTCGATGAAGACAGACCTCTGAAGCTAGAGTGGCATGCTGTTGATGTACCTGAGCCCTGGAAGCGAGGAGCCACGGGGAGACCCCTGTCAGCACCAGAATTCTGCACCCACTGACCTGTGACGTCCTAAGTCAGAAGCAGACTTTGTAGACTGACTTCGGGCATATGGGTTAATATTATACTTATGACTTTGCACTGGACTGGATTGGGATGCCTTCTTAGTGTCTCATTTCTTTTGTATATAAACCCTTTCCTTATACCTATATGCATGTCTCTGAAATTTGTTCCTCTATTCTACCCGGACTAACTCAGTTACCAAATAAAAATGAATTTTGTGATTCAAAAAAATAAATGAGCTGGTGTGCTTCTTCCATGTAGCCTTTGTTGCTTCTGAGCTGGATGGCCACTTATTTACTCAAACCTTTAAGACAAACCCCAGATGCTATATTTTGATAGCCAATCATCATCAGCTTTCTTCACCACATTTGCTTATGCACATATTTGTCGTCAACGATCATATCAGGAAAGTGAGCGTGCAATGTTATGATTTTTAGTTCTTGAAGTCTGATAACTGATCTTTTTGACGCCTCTTGGTCGCACAAGCTGGTGGGCTTTGTGGACTTTGTTGCTTCTGAGCTAGATGGCTGCTTATTTTACTTTCAAGCCTTTAAGGCCCCAGATGCTACATCTTTTGATAGGCGGGAACCATCAGCTTTCTTCACCATCATTGCTTATGTCAGGCATCAAAGAACTAAAATTATATCATTATAAATGAGGGGGAGTGTGATGGGTAGATTTGTTATGCCAACACAGCCACAGAAGATTGTGGGTCTGTTGTGATGGCACGGCCAATGAACACACGGGAGGAATTGGAGGGAGAGCCCCACCCTCTCTCTTTTTTCCAGATCTCCGGACCAGAGAGCTGCCTTCTTCGTCCTGTGCCTCAACCTCCAAGCAACACTACCCGTGAGACACCTACTCGTGGACTGTGTTGCTGTGAGTTGAGGATACTTCAAGTCCTACTTCACCACGCTTCTGGGATATAAATCTCTTGAGCTGGGGACTGTTGGACTCTTTCATCTGTCTGACTATTGGCGACCAGCTCTGCTGTTTGCTGCCTTTAACCAGATAACCTGGATTGCTCTACAGAGGACTGCTCAGCCCCCTTCAAGACTTGAAGGACTACCAGTCTTCTAGTTGCCTCATGCAAGTGAGTTGCACTGAGCAATCTGTTCTGCTTTATAGTTAACTGTTTCTTTCTTATCTTGTATACTTTTCTTTCTGTATAAATATATAGAAAGAATTACTAGTGTCCTGATTTTTATTTCTCTAAGAGAACCCTGCCTGACACACATGGTGCCAGGAGTGCTTCTAGAGAAATAAAATCATAAACATGGGTCTGTTTGATTGGTTCTCCAATCTGATTAGTCTTAAGAGCACTGTTGATGCAAATTCTACACCTAAAGCCATGGGTAATTTTGCCAATCCTACTAGTCCATGGTGTGAAATAGCAAAGCTAATAACTAAAGTAGGAGCCCCGATGGATGGAGTGCTGGTTACAGGAGAGACTCTGGGAGAACACATGTCTGATATATTTTTTTGTCAGCAGTTTTGTCAAGATGCCAAGTATAAGGAAGCTGGTTGGCTGGTCCTCCTTACAATGGACTATGTGATTAAGGAGAGCGATTGCCTCAGAGCCTAAAAAGCATGCCTTATGTGCCGACTCATGGACTTGAAGGCATCTGCCTGTGGTACAAAGGACAGCCTTCTTGCCTGTAGTAAAAGAGCTGATATTACTGAGAACCAGGTCCAAAGTCTCATTATGCGAGTGGCTGAATTAGAACATCAGCTGAATGGCAGATCTAGAGCAGTGTCGGAAGCCAAAATAAGGGCATTGATAGGAAAAAATTGGGACCCTGAAACATGGGATGGGAATATATGGGCCAATGATCCAGAAGAAGAGGATATTATGCCACCATTAGAAACAAGTGAACCAGCCCAGTCAATAGATCTGCCCCGCCCAGCTGAAGATAGTAGTCTATTATCAACAAAGCAATGCACACCTGAGCAGATCAACCAACCTACTCAAGGTGTGGCTGCATCTCCACCATTGCCTGAGGGAGATGACTTACAAAATAGTGCTGAGAACACCCAGGAAATACCCTCACCGTTGATAGTTTCTGCTAGACCTATAACTAAAATTAAGGCAAGGAAAGCTCCTAAGGGTGAGTCCGAGGTGATTACTCAGGAGGAAGTACGCTATAATCACAAAGAACTGCTCGAGTTTTCAAATACTTACGAGCAAAAGCCTGGGGAGTATCCCTGGGAATGGTTACTGAGGGTGTGTGATCCTGGTGCAAGAAATGTAATATTAGTTCAGTCTGAGTTTCTGGATATGGGACCCCTAAGCACAGACTCTTCTTTCAATGTCTTAGTGAGATAGGCTAAGAAAGGAACCAACTCCTTATTTGGCTGGTTCACTGAGGCATGGTCTGCCAGATGGCCTAGATTAGACCAACTTGAGGTGCTTGACCTACCTTGGTACACTGTAGAAGAAGGCATCCAAAAGCTGAGGAAAATTGGCATGGTGGAATGGATCTATCAGTATATTCCCATAGACCCCAAAAGGGGGTGTCCTGAGGACATATTCTTCACTACAACCATAAGGAATAAGTTTGTGAGGTGGGCCCCAGCATCTTCGAAAACTATAATTGCTTTGTTGTGTGCACCAGGATTAACTGTGGGAACTGCCTTAAGTGAACTCCGACATTTGTCCACGATGGGGCTGATTGGACTCCGTGGTAACAGAGAGCAAGTCTCAGCAGTGAGTCAACAGAAACAGGGTGGACGTGGTTATAATAGACAACAAGGCTTTCGTAGTAATCAAAGAAGCCTGTCTCGTGTGGAATTACGACATTGGCTACTTAGTCATGGTGTCCCTAGGAGTGAAATAGAAGGGAAACCTACTAAATATTTACCTATACAGGTATATATATATACAGGTATATATTTATACAGGTATAAATATATACCTATATGCCTGTGACCTATACAGGCATAGGATCCTGGATTAGGTGAACAGAGGGATAGGCAGTCACAATCACTCAACCAATTCCCAGACCTGAGCCAGTTTACAGACCCACAACCACTTGATTGAGGGGAAGGCCAAGTCCCTTGGAAGGACCCTGCCACATCACCGAAGGTTTATGCTGTTAGTCTTTCTTCTAGCCTTCCCCAAAAGGACCTGCGGCCTTTCACAAGAGTGACTGTTCATTGGGGAAAAGGAAATAATCAAACTTTTCAGGGATTGCTGGACACTGGTTCTGAACTGACACTAATTTCAGGGGACCCAGAGTGTTTCGAAGGCCCGCCAGTCAGAGTGGGGGCTTATGGAGGCCAAGTTATTAATGGAGTTTTAGCTCAGGTACACCTCACTGTGGGTCCAGTAGGTCCCTGAACCCATCCTGTGGTTATTTCTCCAGTTCCAGAAAGCATCATTGGAATAGACATACTTAGTAACTGGCAGAACCCCCACATTGGATCCCTGAAATGTGGAATAAGGGCTATTATAGTGGGAAAGGCCAAATGGAAACCATTAGAATTGCCATTGCCTAGGAAAATAGTAAACAAAAAGCAATACCGCATTCCTGGAGGGATTGCAGAGATCAGTGCCACCATCAAAGACTTGAAAGATGCAGGGGTGGTGATTCCTACCACATCTCCATTTAACTAAGCTATTTGGCCTGTAAAGAAGACAGATGGATCCTGGAGAATGACAGTAGATTATTGTAAGCTTAACCAGGTGGTGCAATTCCAGATGTGGTCTCATTGCTTGAGCAAATTAATACTTCTCCTGGTACGTGGTATGCAGCTATTGATCTGGCCAATGCCTTCTTCTCAATACCAATTTCAAAGTATCACCAAAAGCAGTTTGCCTTCAGCTGGCAGGGGCAACAGTGCACTTTCACAACTCTCCCTCAGAGGTATATCAACTCTTCTGCCCTATGCAATAACTTAGTCCGAAGGGACCTCGATCACCTGTCTATTCCACAAAATGTCATGCTACTCCATTATATTGATGACATTATGCTGATTGGATCCAATAAGGAGGATATATCAAAGACTTTAGATTTATTAGTACAGCATCTGCATACAAGAAGTTGGGAAATTAACCAACAAAGATTCAAGCACCCCCAAACTCGGTAAAATTTCTAGGGGTCCAGTGGTGTGGAGCATGTCAGGATATTCCCACTAAAGTGAAGAACAAGCTATTGCATCTGGCTCCCCCAACAACAAAACAGGAGGCACAATGCCTATTGGGTCTTTTTGGATTTTGGAGGCAACATATCCCTCACTTGGGTATTCTACTTCAACCTATTTATCAGGTGACACGAAAGGCCTCCAATTTTGAGTGGGGACTGGAATGAGAAAAGGCTCTGCAACAGGTTCAGGCTGCCGTGCAAGTTGCTTTGCCACTGGGACCATATGATCCAGCTGACCCAATGGTGCTAGAAGTGTCAGTTGTTGATAAAGATGCAGTGTGGAGTCTTTGGCAGACCCTTATTGGTGAATCACAGAGTATACCATTGGGATTTTGGAGTAAAGTCCTGCCATCTTCTGCAGAAAACTACTCCCTCTGTGAAAACCAGCTGTTGGCCTGTTATTGGGCTTTGCTGGAGACTGAACGCCTCACCTTGGGCCACCAAGTCACCATGAGGCCTGAACTACCCATCATGAACTGGATATTGTCTGACTCAGAGAGTCATAAAGTTGGATGTACACAGCAGCACTCTATTGTTAAATGGAAGTGGTACATATGAGATCGGGCTAGAGCAGGACCTGAAGGTACAAGTAAGCTGCATGAAGAAGTGGCCCAAATGCTCACAGTCCCCACTCCAGTCACATTACCTTCTCTTTCCAAATATGCACGTGTGGCCTTCTGGGGAGTTCCTTATAATAATTTGAGTAAAGAACAGAAAAGTCATACTTGGTTCACGGATGGCTCTTCACGATATGCAGGTGCCACTTGTAAGTGGACAGCAGCAGCGCTACCGCCCCTTTCTGGGATCTCCCTGAAAGATAGTGGTGAAGGAAAATCTTCCCAATGGGCAGAACTTCGAGCAGTGAACCTGGCCGTTCAGTTCGCCTACAAGGAAAAGTGGCCAGATGTGAGACTGTATACTGATTCATAGACTGTGGCTAATGACTTGGATGGTCAGGGACTTAGAAGGAACATGATTGGAAGATTGGTGACAAGGTGGTGTGGGGAATAGATATGTGGATGGATCTCTCTGAATGGGCCAAAAAAGTAAATGAATTTGTGTCTCATGTGAATGCTCATCAAATGGTTAACTCTGTAGAGGAGGACTTTAACAATCAAGTAGATAAGATGGCATGCACTGTGGAGACTGGCCCTCCTCTTTCCTCTGCCACTCCTGTTATTGCCCAATGGGCACATGAACAAAGTGGACATGGTGGCAGGGATGGAGGTTATGCATGGGCACAGCACCATGGACTTCCACTCACCAAGGCTGACTTAGCCACAGCCACTGCTGAGTGCCCTATTTGCCAGTAGCAGAAACTGATGTTAAGTCCAAGGTACTGAACCATTCCTCAGGGAGATCAACTGGCAACTTGGTGGCAAGTTGATTATATAGGACCACCTCCATCCTGGAGGGGACAGCACTTTGTTCTGACTGGAATAGACACATATTCTGGATATGAATTTGCCTTCCCTGCACAGAATGCTTCTGCCCAAACCACCATTTGTGGACTTACGGAATGCCTCATCCACCGGCATGGCATCCCACATAGCATTGCTTCAGATCAAGGAACTCACTTTACAGCAAATTCAGTGCGGCAATGGGCCCATGCCCATGGAATCCACTGGTAATATCATGTTCCTCATCATCCCGAAGCAGCTGGCTTGATAGAACGATGGAATGGGCTCCTGAAGACACAACTGTGACACAAACTATGTGGCAACAACTTGCTAGGCTGGGGCAGTGTTCTCCAGGAAGCTGTATATGCTTTAAACCAGCAGCCAATATATGGTGTTGTGTCTCCAAAAGGCAGGATTCATGGGTCCAGGAACCAAGGGGTAGAAACTGGGGTGGCACCACTCACTATTACTCCTATTGACCGACTTGCAGCATTTTTGCTTCCTGTCCCAGCAACCCTATGTTCTTCTGGATTGGAGGTCCTGGTCCCGAAGGAAGGAACTCTCCCACCTGGAAACACAGCACAGATTCCACTGAACTGGCAGCTGAGAATAACCCTTGGCCACTTTGGGCTTTTCATGACTTTGGATCAACAGATCAGGAAGGGTGTCACTGTACTGAGTGGTGTGATTGATCCAGATTATCAAGAAGAATTTGAACTGGTGGTACATAATGGGGGTAAAGAGGAATATATCTAGAATCCAAGAAATCCCATAGGTCGACTCTTAGTGCTACCATGCCCTATGATAAAAGTTAATGGTAAATTACAGCAACCCCATCATGACAGGACATCTAATGACCTAGACCTCTCAGGAATGAAGGTCTGGGTTATCCCACCACCAAAAAAAACACAACCAGCTGAAGTGATTGCTGAGGACAAAGGTAATACAGAATGGATAGAAGAAGGTAGTTCTACCTACCAATTATGACCATGTATTAATTGCAGAAGCGAGGTTTGTGATTGTTCATGTATTTTCTGTTTATGAGCTTGTTGAATCTTTTCTTTGTTCATGTATGATATATCAGCTACAATTGGACTCAGTGTGTTCTCATTTATATGTCTGATAGATGTTTGATGTGAAGTATAGGTTTGATTTCATTGATGTTTAGAAATTCTATATGGGTAAAAAATTGTGTAGAGGTGCCATGTTGGCAAGGGGTAGATTGGGATGGGTAGGTTTGTTATGCCAACATGGCCACACAAGATTGGTGGGTCTGTTGTGACAGCACGTCCAATGAACATATGGGATGAATTGAAGGGCAGAGATAGAAAGGGTTCAGCGAGCCACGCCCTCTCTCTTGCTTCCGGATCTCCGGACCAGAGAGCTGCCTTGTTTGTCCTGTGCCTCGACCTCCAAGCAACACTACCCGTGGGACACCTAATCGTGGACTATGTTGCGGTCAGTTGAGGATACTTCAAGCCCTACTTCACCACGCTGCTCGGATATACATTTCTTGAGCTGGGGACTATTGGATTCGTCATCTGGCTGACTGTAGGCGACCAGCTCTGCTGTTTGCTGCCTTTAACCAGATAGCCTGGATTGCTCTACAGAGGACTACTCAGCAGCCCTCAAGACTTGAAGGACTGCCAGTCTTCTAGCTGCCTCATGCAAGTGAGTTGCACTAAGCAATCTGTTTTGCTTTATAGATAGCTGTTTCTTTCTTATCTCATATACCTTTCTCTCTATATAAATATATAAAAAGAATTACTAGTGTCCTGATTTTTATTTCTCTCAGAGAACCCTGCCTGACACAGGGAGTATGATTGGTGACCCAAAGCCCATCAATAGGTGAAGTGACATCCTCTTACAGAGGGGTTGTAGAGAGGAAATGAGCCATTTAAGGTATAGTGTAGTAACAATGAAATATGCAATTTTCCTTTAGTTCTCAAATGCTTCCTCCCACCCACTATCATGATACCAATTCTACCAGACAAATCCAGCTAGAACAGGGATGTACACTGGAGTCGAAAACATGGGGAATTTAGGATAGAAATTCCCTAAGGACTAGTGGCAGGAGTGAAGATACTGGGAGAGTGGAGGGATGGTGGAATAGAAAGGGAGAACCAATTTCAGCGATGTACATATTACCTCCTCTATGGGGCACGGACAACAGGAAGTGAGTGAAGGGAGACATTGCACATTGTACTATTTGAAAAAGTAATAACAATTTGTAAATTATTAAGAGTTCATAGGGAAATTTGGGGAGTTGGTACTGGAGGCCTAAGTGGAGGGAGGATGTTTTGAGAGTGATGATGGCAGCAAGTGTGCAAATGTGGCCTGCATAAATTAATGTATGTATGGATCATGAGGAGAGTTGTATGAGTTCCCAATAAAATGATTCATAAAAAAAGCAAGGGGGAAAGAGGAGCTTATACCAAGGGCTCATGTAGAAAATATTTGGAAATGAATATGCAACATGTGTACAAATATGCTTGATACAAGTGATGTATTGAATGTTATGAGCTTTAAGAGCCCCCAATAAAATAATTGAAAAATAAATAAGGTAAATAAATAAATCAGAGAGACGAGCAACCCGAATCAAAGATTCATATGTGTCAAGCAGACATGAGACAAGTGAGTACCATTGAAGAAGGAAACTGACTAAATGAGATTGATTCTTGCTCTAGTACATGAGTATATGTGGGCCAGAAATAATGTTCAAGCATGGTCATGAGGTTGCCCACACCTAAGGCTGCTTAATATCTGCAGTCATATCATCACATCTTGCCTGGCATCTGTCTCCTATGGTTCCTATTTCAGACCTTCTTTATCATGGCAGGTCTCTTTGGAGGATATTTCTTTGCCGTAAACAAAAAGTGGAGTTGGGCTGTTTTCTCTAACTCATACTACTTTAAGCCAGTAGATAATTCGATCCAACATAAAATGATATTGAACAAGGTCCAATTGGAAAGGTCAGTGACCTGTTTTCAAAGAAATTTGTTATATAACCAAATCTACTGATCCAGCACTCCAGAAAAGAATATCAGCAATACTTTTTTCCAGGATACAAATACAGATACAAAATTCATGTGTATGTTATGGTAAACAATCAATGGGCATTTCATGCAAAACAACGTCAAACAAACAAACGTCAAACGTCAAACAAACGTTATTTCAATAATATTACTTTTTAAAGATATAATGACATTTGTGTATCAAGCTATATCCTAAATTCTGTAAAGAATAATATTTATAATTTAACTTTAAAATGTATTTGTCTTGCATATGCTCAAAATCAGGCATCATTTAATAAGATAATTAAATATGATGTAAGTACAACCAACATGGGAAAATGAAATATTAACAGTATCTAATACAGATTATTTTAATTCATGTAAAACTAGGCTTTAATTTTTATTTTCTGCTCTGGAGGAAGCAGTATATATACGCTAATCATATTATTCAATATAAATGGAGTTAGGCAAATTAAAAGGAAACAAAATTCAATAGTTTTATCATGCACAATGTTTCTGTTTTCATCAATGTGTGCACATCTCTGTTAGTGTTCCAAAAAAATCAGTAAAGGATGTTTATGTGAACATTACATTTATATTTTACCCAAATAATTGTGTGTATTTGTGTATAAAAACTGAACAACTCCTTGAGGAAATCAGTGAATGCTAAGAAAATGATAAAAGGTATTTTCTTTTCCCCTCAAATTGGTTTTCTCTTAAGAAATTGATTTATGTGATTAAGACTTTTGAAACAAATTTGCTTGTCAAGAATTGGTGCTATTGTCACATTGATTATACATGTACCAGTGGAAATGGGAATTGAACAATTTATAAAGAAATAAAATATTCTTTAAAAACTTTTGTACATCACCACAATTATATCTTTCATTTTATTTCAGACCCATTGAGTACAATCTCACACTCAGTTCTCTCATCAACTGCAGCAAACTACAATGTATCTGCTAATTTATCATGTTGTTTGAAATTACTCTCAACAAATCAGATAGGAGATAGTACAAAGAACTGTGAAGATACAGAATCAGAATTTGGAAAGTACAATTTTTTTCAAGAAGAGAGTGGTGATAATCAGGGTGATCAGCAATGGGCCTGCCAACAAATATCATGTATCAATGGAGTGGGGATACTTCTGACTGCTTTCCCATTCTTTGGACCTTCTCAGTTCTGAAAAAAAAATCACAATCATTTTTTTAACTTACTAGTTTTCAAATATATATTTTATGTCAACATCAATTTTTTTAATGAAATCATTTTATTGGGGGCTCATACAACTCTTATCATGATCCATACATAATCAATTGTATATAGACCACATTTGCAAGTTTGTTGCCATCATCATTCTCAAAACATCCTCTGATTAAGCCCCCAGTATCAGTTCCCCAAATTTTCCCTCCCTTCCTACTCTTCTTCCCCCATGTCCCCTTAATAATTTACAAATTATCATTATTTTGTTATAGTATCTATTGTCTGATATGCCCCTTCACGGACTTCCCTGTTGTCTGTATTTCAGGAAGGAGGTGATAGGTAGATCCTGATAATTGTTTCCCTCTTTCTACTCCACCTTCCCTCCACCCTCTCAGTATCACCACTCTCACCACTGGTCCTGAAGAGATCATCTGTCCTGAATGCCCCATGTTTCTGGGTCCAGTGTATAGACCCTGGGCTAGCTGGATTTGTAAGGTAGAATTAAGACGATGATAGTGAGTTGAAGGAAGCATTTAAGAACTAGAAGAAAGTTGCATATTTCAAGATACACTCTACGCTGTATGGCTCATCTCTTCCCTGTGACCCCTCTGTAAGAGAATGTTGCTTCACCCATTGATGGGCTTAGGGTCCCCAATCTGTACTCCCCCTCATTTATAATGATATAGTTTCTAGTTCTTTGATGCCTTCAACACCTCATCATCACAGACTGGTGTGCTTCTATGTGGGCTTTGCTGCTTCTGAGCTAGATGGCCGCTTGTTGATTTTCAAGCCTCTCTGAACATGGATGCTATAACTTTTGGGCCCCCAAAATAACAAATGGGAAGCAGAGGGCCTCTTCAACAAGTGGTGCTGGAAAAAAAGGATATCTACCTGTAGAAAAATGGAGCAAGACCGTTACCTCACGCCATGCACTAGAATAAACTCAGGGCGGATCACAGACCTCGAAGTCATTGATGGTATTAGGGCTACCAGTGAGGGAACTGGGACCAACCTAAGAACTTTGACACAGAGATTACTACATAGACTATCAGAAATAGGGAAGGACACAACATAGAGGAGGCACAGTTTGAGAAGTGGGATATACTGAAGATTAAATACTTGTGTACATTGAAAGTATTCACCAAGAGGGTAATAGGAGAACCCATGGACTGGGAAGACATCATTAGCACTGACAAATCATATAAAGGATTTAATACTAATATCTACAATACTCAGATAGCTTCCCAAAAAGAACAAAAATAACTGCCCACTGAGGAGGTTGGCAAAGGACCTGAAAAGAAATTTCACAGAGGCAGAATTCTCAATGGTCAATAGAGATACGAGAAAATGTATGTGATCATTAGCCATAAGAGAAATGCAAATCAAAACAACCAGATACCATCTAACCCCCTAAAAAATAGCCCAATTCAAAAAATCAGAAAGAAACAAGTATTGGAGGGGCTGTGGGGAGACAGGAACTTTTATTCACTGCTGGTGGACTTGTAGGTATGTAGAGCTACTATTGAAAATCAATTTGGTGATATCTAAAACAGTTGGAAATTGAGCTATCATGTGAACCAGCAAACCCCCTTCTGGGCCTATACCCAGAAGAGGCAAGCAACAAACCAAGACCAGACATCTGTACTCCAATGATCACCGCAGCACAGTTCACAATTGCAGAGTTGGAAACAACGCAAATTTCCATCAACTGATGAATGGATTAAAAAGCTATGGTACATATATACAATGGCGTACTATGCATCACTGAAAAGCAGTGAGAAACACATGAAGCATTTCAGTGCATGGGAAGAGCTGGAGGAAATTATGATAAGTGAAGTAAGCCAAACATCCAAATTTTGTGCACATCTTATTTCACAAGTTTATTTATTTTCAAATTTATTTTTTATGTTAAAATCAAATTTAAAATGTGACAAATTTATATCCACATAAAATGAAATGGTCACAATTAAAAAGAAAGATTGCTGAAGATAGAAAGTGCTTGTGTGTCCTTAAAGGCAATTGGAATATTAGTTTGCTTCTTAAAAGACAATGAGTCAGAATAGACTTCTATTGAAGGTTCCAGCTTTATTGATTTAAATAATTGTGTTAGCACTTTTAATGCTTAATTTACTGATAGAATTATGAATATAACATTTTAAAAATAAATTATTCATGATTTTTTATTTTATTAAAGAATGATGGTATAGAAAGTGAGACCAATTTATAATCTTCATTTGTCATTAGCAAAACCAATTTATAATCTCCATTTGTCATATCTGTATAACCCATAAATGACAGAATCTCAGATCTTGCTTTTTAGAATGATTACCTTTAAATGATGTATACATTATTGGATTAGGAGAAGGTCATATGATTGTCAACATCGCAGCATGCCATTTGAAAATCTGTGTCCAAAATTTTCAGATAGCAGACAAACACATTTCTGTAGGAAGAATATATCTCAAGGATGCATAGTTACAGTTAAAATGCTAAGCTGGAGTAACTACTCTAATATCAGTTGCATCAGTATATTGTTTTGCTTGAAAATTCATTAGTCCTTAAATATTTCATCTTTGGTTTGCCACAGATAGCTTTAGCAAGTGGCAGATTCTAATATTATTTATAAACATAAGCCATTCAATTTTGAAAGATTGTATGTCATCATATTTCAATTGAAGACATGATTCTGGTTTAATTAATTCAATGGAAATACAAATTGATGTAAAATGTTAGCCAAAAACTGTTCTGTAATACATAGCTGTTAACATGACAATAGCTGAATTAAAAATTTCTCTTCAAGGAAGAAATTAAATGTTACTGTTATGGTATGGTAAGTGTTGGTGTTTACCTCAACTTGATTCTCAGTTTGATTAATTTTTATCAGGTCACATCTCAAAAAAATAACACTAGAAAGCGCATATATATATATATATATATCCAATTATCTCAATAAGTGATAAAATTCAGTGAGCTATATTCAGTGCATTATGTATGCCTTAATATGTCCAATTTTCTATAGATTTTGTTTCCAATCTTTTGCATACAGACTATCTCTTTTAAGATACATTTTTCCATCCGGTAGGAAGCCTGTTAAATGAGTTATCACATTTATTAGTTTAAAAAATTATATTGTGTGCTCAGCCCCAGTGGTGTAGTGGTTGTGCGTGGGACTGCAGCCCACTGGACTGGTGGTTCAAATCCAGCAGCAGCTCTCCAGGAGCAAGGTTGGGCCACCTACTCCCACCTGAGGGTGGTGATGCCAAAAAAATAAATAAATAAAAGAGTGTGAGCAATAAAGAGGTTATTTACATTCACATTAAAAAAATTATGCTCTGAAGTACTTACAAGTCAATTGCTTCACTATTTCTGTGAATTTTGAAAAATAGATGTTACTAGAGGGCAGTCCTATGAAAATATCACCAATAAATAGATTAAATATAAATGTCAACTTTAAAAGGAATTAAACCGATACATTTAGATCATAATGAACATGCCACTTTTATTCCACATACTCTGAATTCACATAATCTTGTAGGCCATAGCAAAATGGTAATCTGGAATAACCTGCTTCATTTTCCCACTGTTCAGTTAGTGTTCACATTTGCTGGCACTTCTACTAACTGATGGATCATCTTTAAACTATTACAGCACTGTGTTAGTCTGGATAGACTAGATAAACAAATTCATAGACACATATGTATATGAGAAATAACTTTATAGAGAAGAGCAATTGAATATTGAGAAAACATCCCAACCCCGTTCAGGATCAAGTCCATTACATCATATATTAGCCCATATGTCTGATACTAATCTATAAATTCCTCTTGTAATTTATGAAACACATGCAATGATGCTGAATTCAGGATGATTACAGGCCAGTGGGAGAAAAGTCTTGTGGATCCAGTGGCGGTTGAAGCTTCTCAGCACTGGCAGGGGTCTCCACTTGATTCCTCTAGCTCCAGGGCTGTGGCTGCACAGTGTAGGCCCATGAGGCTTGTCATTAGGAATGTCTCACAGGGAATAAATATATCTGGCTTCCAGTGGTGCCTTCAAATGAGGTCATCAAGCTGTGACCTAATTGACAGGATAGACTCCACCCCTTTGCAAATTGACAACATACTATGTATCTACCACACACACGTAAATATTTTTGTAATCATGGTAATATGTCCTGTAGCAAAAGTGCAATTGTGAAATTATACATTGAGATTCTAGATAATTTAGAAAATATCACAAGTCTAGACCCAAGGATGTACTAAAAAACAAGTATAAATCCTTACACAACATGCAAACTCTATAGTATGTATTTATGTTGGTTATGTGGAATCATATATTTCAGTGTTCTCATCAGACAAGTCCTGCTCTTAAAGATGCAGAACTTAAACTAATCAGTCACAGATCTTTGTTAGTCATTAATAGCATGTTTACATAATGTAACAAAATAGTTTTAAAATTTTATAAGCACGATAAAAAATACTGCCAAATACTGATTATCAGACATTTCACAGAAACATTTAGAAAAAAAGCAAGTACATGACAAGAGAGTCCTAGAAGTATCATCAAGTGCTAGAGAACTATTTTACATAACTACATACTACAATATTGAGACACTTGAATCTTGCATAAAGAAAAAGGCAAATGTACTTAAAGTCTTTTCAAATATCTTCTCACTCTTAAGCAAAGAATATATACCTGATAATCTATGAATCCTTGCAAAAAATTAATGCAGATTTTTCCCAATGATTTTAATACACACTTTCTGGAGAAGTACAATAGTTTCATTATCCTATGAGAACTAATTTTCCCAAGTCAGAAGAGACAACGTATACTCATATAATCATGTATGATTCCACAGTAGAAAATAAAAATACAGGTATTTTACAATATTGAATTGATCTTGCAGTTATTCCTAATTTTAATGTTCACAAAGTGCATAGCAGAACACACACTTTCACCATAAAGAAGTTTACAAAAATCTCTTTGATACAATGATTATTCAAGAAAGTCTAGATCAGTGGTTCTCAACCTTCCTAATTCTGTGACCCTTTAGTACAGTTCCTCATGTTGTGGGGACCCCCAAACATAAAATGATTTTCATTGTTACTTCATAATTGTAATTTAACTTGTGTTATGAATCACAATCCAAATACCTGATACGAAGGATACATTTTCATTGTTAAAAATTGAACATAATTAAAATGTAGTGTTTAATTACAAAACATAATATTCTATATTGCAAAATATTTATTTCTAATTATAAGTAAATGAAATTTTGTCTTAAAGCATGGTGTAGTATGGGTAGCAGTCTAACATAAGGACAGCAAACTACACTGCTACATTTTGCCACAGTGTGTAAACAGCCAACTTCAGTACAACAGTTGAGATAGCTTCTTTCTTAGCAGATAAGAAATTCTCAGGGCAGTCTTTGTAAGAGCACAACTAAGATCATCTTCCACAAAAAGTCTACTTCTATATTTAGACCTGATAACCAGCAACCTGGAAAACCCTATTTCACAAAGATATATTGTTAGACATGGAAGAAGTTGCAACACGGTCTCAAACAGAATACATTTTGTACCTCTCATTGTAGAGAAATCAGTTCTCAGCTGCATTGCTGTCAACATGTTCAAGGAACTCCTCTTTTGCTGTCTTCAGGGACATCTACAACTTTGTGAATGGGCTTCTAGAAAGTGCAAATGGGGTGTCAGGTAGATATGGAAAGTATGATGAATAGCATCTGCAAGCATGTGCTAGTGTTTTTTCACAGAATGTATCATCATAATCTTTTGTCTGGTTCAATGTCATGTTCCTCAAAGAAAGAAGACATGGTAGGTAACATGTAAATTATATTTTCAACCAAATGTTTTTGCCAAAGCTAAAGTTTCATTTGGAATTTTCAGATCTTTCCAGACAAATGTATGTTGCACTTGGCCCCAGCAGTGATAAATTTAGCTCATTCAGGATGGCAAAGATGTCAACCAAATAAGCTATTTTCTACAGTTCACTTTTATCACAGGAAAGTGCTTTGAACTGCTGTCTTTCCTTCTGATTAAAAAATGTATCGAGTTCATCACAGAGCTCAAAAGCATTTTTTTAAAACTTTCCCTCACAACTACCATCTCACTTCAGTGTGAAATAATAGAACATTGTTTAGCGTATCCAACTCATTGCACAGTTGTGAAAAGTTGACTGTTTAAAGTGCTCACCTTTATAAAATTGACAGAACTTATGATGCTTTTCATTACTTCTTGTAATGCTTATGCCATCAACTTCATTGCTAATATTTTCCGATGAATCATACAGCGATTTCTGATGACTTTTGGTCACTCATTCAGTACTAGAAATTCAGATTGAAATCCTAGCATAGCTGGATCACCATCTGTGCAAGCACCACAAACGCTTTTCCAAGAGATCTTTCAGAAATGAATCAACTGTGTCAAATATATCAAGAAATTTGCAAAAAAGAAACTCATCTTTAGCATCACCATTGTTAATATACTTCACGTAAACTAGTAACTGAACAGTTTGCAATGTCTGTAGACTCATCAATCTGGATGTTAAATATTGGAAATGGAGCAGATTTAATTTCCTGGATTACCTAATCAAGAATATTAGCAGACATGTCATCTATTATTCTGCAGACAGTGTCATTATATAAGGAAATTGCACTCAATTTCATAATAAATTCATCTCTCTGATCATAACTTGAACAATGTGTTTGGCCACTGGCAACAGTAAATCCTTGGCAATGGTGTGAGATTTCATAGTTCTGATGATTCTGAGAGCCCTCAAGTATGAAGTTTCAGTGACTGCTACATTTTCTTTGTGGTACTTGCCACAAATGTCAAGTCTGGCTTTCTTGTGTCCATCAGCTTTGTTTCTAAAAGAGTTGGTATCCTTGCCGGCAAAGCTTGGATATTTGCTATCAAAATGGCATTTTAATTTTTTGGTAGATGATAGATGATAGAACTTCACAACAAACACCAAATTGCAGTTTCTCAATTCCTTCTGTAATTATTGAAGCAAAACCATACTGTAAAAACTTCACTAAATTTTCTTTACTTAATGTTCTTCTCTACATGACCCAATGTCATATGATGGTTTGCTAATTATTAAAGCTAATAACAATAATTTTATATAAAAGCATTAGTACATTAACATTTCCTATAATTTACCATTCTGGCTTTTTTATATGCATGTTACTTTCACAAGGGGACAGTATTCACATCAACCACACCTGAAAATAAATGAATGATCATCATCCAGATTAAGTTCCCATGGTATATATATATATATATATATATATATATGTATGTATGTATATACATATATGTATGTATATATACACACATATACACATGCATTATAACATTATACAGTGTATAATTTTACATATAACCAGTAATTATAATTTATGAGGTGTCGTTTTATATACAATACTGCTGCTTTCAACACAGTAGCTTTGTTTTAGCGGAGTAGCACCTTTCATCACAGCAGCTGCTTTCTACACAGTAGCTGATCTCTACACTGTAGCTACTCTCTACATATGTGTGACTGGTCTGCTTAAGTACATTATGTTGCCAACGCTGTCACATGCAATTGTAGTTGTACTGGGTGTGTATGATGGGGTTGGTGTGATGATGTCACTGTTTGGGTACTTGTATGTGGGTGCGTGTGCACGTGAGTGGACCCACCTGAAGACAGAGGAGTGGTATCTCAGTTCCTACTACCATTGGAATTATGTGTTTTCTGATGACGACCCCTGTGAAAGGGTCATTTGACTCCTGAAGGGTTCATGATTCACAGGTAGAGAACTGCTCCTCTAGATTAATTATCCTTATTGTATATAGAAGTAGGTATACATATTGTTTGGCAGCTTAATTGTGACAAAATCACTGAAAAATTTGGAAGTGCAAAGAACAGGAAGACAAATTTTAATTGTAATATGCTAGAGATAGAAGATTTACCTAAACAAAAATTACATAAACATTTTGTAATGCTTGCTTTCTGATCACTAAAATTTCACTTATGTTATTTATTTTCATTTGTTCATAGTGTTTATAATGAAATATGCATTGAAAATGCAGAAAAATCATGCAGTGCAAAATTTATTATTTTTTGTCTGTTGGAAATCAACAGTCTTGCTTCGACTGTTCAAACAAGTAGGTTTGCTGAAGCGTCATTACATTTATTGCAATATATGTGGGATATTTTTTATTTAAATTGTAGCACATAGTAAAAATCTTTGTCCACTTACACTAAAATTTGTATAATCAATTTTTTATAATTGTACAAAATTGTATATTTGTTTCACTCAATTAAAATATCCTTCTACACTTCTATATCCAATTACCACTGCAGTCACATTTAGGTATGATATATAGCTACCACACACACATATACACAAATGTACATGTAATATGCTTGAGTAAACAGAGGACAAGGCACCAAGGATTGTTAGAATTAATGGTCCTCACATATTTTAATCTGACCCTAACCAAACAAAGTAGTCTATATAACTGAATACCTAATTTAGAATTTATATATGTGAATAGAACAATTCAGAAAACCTACATTGCTTAAAAGATTCTCCTACAACTTTATAAAAACTTCTAATTGCAAGCTATCATTGGGAAGCATTAGTTATAAAAATGATTTAAATATGTATTGAATTTTAAGCAGAACACCAGAAAAGAAAAAAAATTAAGTAAATTGTTTCTTTTTGAAGAAAGACACAAACCTCTTGAAATAGTGAAAAATAGAATCTTCAAAATATAAGCCCTCAAATGCAATTATGTGCCAGAGGTGTGAGTAACTTTGGTCTAAAATGGAAAATGACTATGTACATTACTTCTGGAATAATAGAAGTTCAGGAAATATATTTTGCATAATACTGCCTTTAGTATATTCTAAAGAAATGCAAAGAACTGGGGGAGATAAGTAAATATACACACATATATGTATATATACATATAGGCACACACACATATATTTTAAGTAAATTACCACTACCATATGTTGTCCTTGTTCACTTCATTATATACCAATTTTTCAATATTAGTTTTGTAGAGTTTCTCTGATCTGATGAGAAATGCATGGTTGGCTAAATGGAGTCTGAGAAGTCTCAAAAGTATTCATGAATTAATGTCTAGCTACTTGATCAGCGTGTCCCACAGAATAGGCTAGCAGGTGGTATTAGCTACATAATTTCTCAGTGAGTGTAAAGAAATCAAGATAAATAATCTCTAAATAGGCCCACAGAGTAGGGAAGCAAATTACATCAGATGACTTCTGAATGTATGGGAGGTACAAGAAATTGGATTTCATTATATGTTCATTGCTAATGTACAAAAGTGAGAGGAAGAGAGTAGTATAGGACAAAGATGATTCAATGAAGAAGGATGATCTGACACATTGTTGAATTGAGTTATGAGGAACTAAAGCAAGCAGCTATGTATTTGCTGCTGAATAAATTAGAAGTTAGGAGGAAGAGTCTTATCAAAAGGGAACAGCACAGCAAATGTGAATTAACATAAATACTGCTCAAAGATTTTTTGTGAAACTGGCAAGACCACTTTAATTAAGGTTGATTATATATTTTTTATTTTTTTAAATGAACTTGCAACAAACCCAGATTTATGCTTTCAGATTTAAAAACAAACAATGGAATATATTGCATTGAATTCTTTTCATTTTTTTGCTTTTCAATATTATTATTGGCATATACTTCACATATTATACAATTTAATCTATTATGGCAGTCATGTGCTTATGTTAACTTTATGATTGAAATGTATGGGTGGAATCTTGCCTGTTCATCTGGAGATAGCCATTGAGTAGCCAATGAGGCCTCTGTGTGGGCATGGCTTTCTCCTGAGACTTCTAGGAAATCTCGCCATATTTCCCTCATGAAAATGAGAAGCTATCTTCCCCAGTGGTTGGGAGTTAGTTCTCAGAGACAATGAAGCATGGATAAGACAAGATGGCAGTGTCTGAGAAACTGGAGGAGCTGGCAGAGAGACCACACGGCTTTGCCCTGATGGAACCAGACCCCTGAAGCTGGGGTGGCCACATGGAGACCTCTGCCAGCAATGAGTTGCTTCTGCTATTGATGGACCCTAAGGCCTGGAAGCGAGGAGTCATGTGGAGACCCCTGTCAGTGCTGGGATTTTGCACCCACTGACCTATGACTTCGTGAGTTGGAAGCAGACTTTACAGACTGATTTCAGGCATATGGGTTAATATCAGACTTTATGACTGATAAACTGAACTGGACTGGGATGTTTTCTCAATGTCCTGTTCCTCTTGTATATAAACCATTTTTCCCTTATATCCATATGCATGTCTACAAAATTTGTTCCTCTAGTCTATCTGGACTAACACATTAATCAATCATATTAGGGAGATTTGTGTAATCATCACAACAGTTTCAGAACATTACTTTCTGGAAATCCTCCATAACTCTGTGCCACACCCTTAAAATTATCAACCTAACTCCTGTCTCTATAGATCTAACTCTCCTGGATCTCATATACAGAAAATCACACAAAACATAAACAGGAGGTAAACATATAACCCAAACCCAATGATGATTAGACAAAACAAAAACACTTGAATCACAAAGAAAGCATAAAATATTACAATTTTAAAATGATCAATATTGAGATCAAATGATAAGAATATTTGAACCTAAATCTATCTGCCATAGAATGGTCCTGATTATTCTATCCTTGGGGATATTAAAAATAAATAGCTGCAAGATTACACAAATTATATTATTTAGATTATGTTTCTCAAGAAATTCAGGGTTCAATTTCTCTTGTTTCCCACAGGCTACAAGTATAAAACTGGAAGGTTTTATTATTGTGCAACCTTGGAAAAATGTGACAAAACTGACCTATCCAAATCCACATTTTTCCTTATTCCTAAGAATATGAACATACAATTAGTGTTTATACTTTATAGGAGCCCTCATATTTAGGGATCATGTGAATATCTGTTATGTCACAGATTATAGCAGATCGAATAGAGGCCATTGTTTCCGTAGGAAAAATTGCCCTGAACTCATTCATTCTCCTTCTTCTATGTGACTGAAGATGGGAACAATTAAGTCAGTTCATCTCTGAATGACTTTTTGAGACACAGTCTGTTCAACTGACCAAAAGTATGAGTTTAGAGAAATAAACATTTATTTTGTTCCAAAACCAAATACTGCCACTGAGCCAATGCTGACTCACAGTGACCCCTGTGGATTTCTGAGGCCATAGTTGTGTACAAGGGTAGAAAGCCCAGTCTCTCTCCTGCATGGCTTCCAGTGGTTTCAAACTTCTGACCACGCAGCTTTCAAGACCCTTGTTACAATCACTACATTTGTAGGTTTCATCTTTAAGGTCTGGAGGGTTCCTAAGAGACAAGGATGGTGATTCTTCCTCTTACAACCTTCGGACTCTGCCACTGTACAGTGTATGTATAGATTTTGATAATTCCCCAAATTATGTGCTAAATGCACAGTCTAATTTTAGACTCAAGGTTTCATGAGCATTTTATTTCCTATGAATTCTGCAGAGTAGGTTTTCCTAGTCTTAATTGAATTACTAGCCACAAAGTAAGCAGTTCAAATCTACCAATTGCTCCATCTGTGAGATAAGACTGTCTACCACAGCAATAATTGGATTCGCAGCCTGAGTAAAATCCTGTATAGAATTTCTGTGTCAGATTCAACTCAAGGACAGTGCTTCAATCCTATTATACAAATAAGAAAGCAAAATCAAAACTATTTCAGACTATCAACTATAAACTGATTCAGGATCCAAAAACATGCCTGCATGGATTCATCTTATGGATTTATATCCATTAGTGTCTCAATCCCTTGGGTATCAGTAGATGTACTTTATTTCTCCCTTACCAATCAAAAACCAGAACTCCAACAGTGAGTCAATGTGTTGAACTTAGTTAGATGTTCACTTATTTTTTCAGAATACAGTACTTTATGGTCCAAATAGAGAATTCACTTCTTTCCATAAAATTTAGTACTGAGAATGCATCCAGAGAGACTTAATTTCATTTCAGAGAATCAACATTCATCACCACACCACTATGTATTATAATCATGATCTATTTACATAAGGAAAGTGCTATTCTAATAGGTATGAACCCTCTGATTTTTCCATTTTGCTCAGGTATATAAATCAGCAAGCAAATAAGCAAAAACAACAACAACAACAACAACTCACACACTTGGGCTGTTCAATTATTTGGTTTTGTTTTCACTTCACTCAGCCTGCCCCATTCCCAAGGAGCAGTAAACACTGAAATTAGCATTTCTCCAAACTACTCACTTCGTGGAAATAATTAAATAAATTACCTCATTTTGGCAGAGCACCTAGCTCTTTACAGGAACAAACCATATGTTCACTCAATATCAAACTGTTGGGTTATTATCCTATCATAATGCCATGGGGACTGGCTGAGGACCTCTGACTATTAGATTCTGCTTGTTTAACTAGCTGGACATCTTTGGCTTTCATTAGTATTCATGCACCCTATGAAATGGAGAAGCAGGTAATGAAATCTTGTCTGTGTCAGATCTATATTCACATAGGCACACCTGGGCTAGAAAGTCCATTCATTTTATAGAAATCAACAAGCTTTCTGATTTGCTTCCTTAATGATGCTGTTTGTGTAAGCATTAAAATACTTTTATTGCATCTTGGGAACAATGTGCTAGTTAAACATGGTTGTTGAATAAATGGGAGGATTCTGTCCAACTTCTCTACAAATGGCAGAAAAAAGAACAGAAATCGATGGATAAATCACACATGTGGAGGCATACCAACGTCTTTATGCCAAAGGGAACTTTTTGCTGCATTGTATAATATGTTAGCACATCCTTATTCCAATTATAATAAACATTGATAAAAAGATGTCTAATATACAGCACAAGCAGGCAGCATAATGTTTGAGCATTGTTGGGAAGCATTGTTTTGGTTCTGAAGAAGGTAGCATTTGTATGCATCTTAAACCCTTCCATGCATATTGTTACTTTTACTAGTATTATAGGTAGAACTAAGGTCTGACTGCTTAATAACAATAGAAAAAAGAAAATAAACATGCTTACAGTTTTAAAAGGCTAATTTTGATCCATAGCAACAAAATGGATCACAATTAAACCAAATTGTAGCTTGATATGGTT
This sequence comes from Nesogale talazaci, assembly GCA_004026705.1. Lineage (NCBI taxonomy): Eukaryota > Metazoa > Chordata > Mammalia > Afrosoricida > Tenrecidae > Nesogale > Nesogale talazaci. The sequence goes on along the minus strand of PVJH01004882.1, from coordinate 90,544 downwards.
GAAATTATAAAAGAAATAACTATTTTTCTTCTATTACTCCCAATATAAGCTCAGAATCATATAGTATAAATAGTCTAGTAAAAGCACTGGTCAATTGTCTTGGTGCAAGCTCATTTTGTTAATGAGGTCAAAAACACATTTTTCATTATTTTATTTTTCTTCTTATATTTATAATATTATTTATATTTTTATATTATTAAAATTCTAGGAAGCAGAAGATTATTTATGCAGTTTAAGTAAGTTTCCTCCCATATACAAAAATGTGGTAAAATGAAGGGAAAATGCTTGAAGCAGATTTAAGTTCAAAAAAGTTGATTGGAGGGACTGAGTCCCGGTGGCATAAGTGGTTGGGTGTGGGACTGTGGCCTGCCAGCTTTGGCGGTTCAAATCCAGCGGTGCCTCTCAGGAGCAGCACTGGGTAGCTCCCACGACCACCAGACGGCAGTGATGCACACACAAAAAAAATAAATAAATAAAAATAAAAAGAATGTTGATTGGTATCAAGTAACGTTAAATATATTAATAAAATGACAATGAAATTGCAATTATAATAACTGGGTACCTGATACAGACTATCCTTCGCTTTGTTTTCTATGTATTCACTTTACTCATTTCATCATTAAATGAACCAAAAGGTAAAAAAAAAAAAAATGCTCTCTGGGTGATTCCTACTCACAGGGATCCTACAGGAGAGGGTGCAAGGGCCTTACAGAATTCTGGAGGCTGGTATGAAAGCAGATCACCACCTCTTTCTCCCTGGGAGCAACTGGTAGGTTTGAGTAGCTGATGGTTTTGTTCTCAGTCAGTGTCTTTAATCCCCGGGGCACCATGGTTCTTATATTGTGGAAAAGTACTACTTCCAAATTTCAACTATCCAAAATGCGTTTTACTTGAGTATTTTCTTTCCCTAAAGTAGTTTTCCCTCTACTAGCTATCTTAACTGAATGCATAATGGGTTATATGTTGGGCTGCTAACTTAAAGTCAGCTGTTCAGATATCACAGCTGTTCCAAAGGTGAATAAAGAGGTTTCCTACACATAAAAAATTACAGTCTGAGAAAACCACCAGGCAGTCCTACTTTTTCCTAAATGGTTGCTATGAGTTAGAATTGACTTGATGGCAGTGAGTGAGTGAGAAATTATCCTGTACCGAACATTTTATATGCCAGGATCAGGTCCTTGCTTTTACAGCATTTCTTTCAGTTGTACAGTTATTTGTGTGCTTTATGTCTGCCTGATAGCAGTTTTATTAGATAATAGATAATAAGTAACACCTGGATATACTGTTTCTTATGTGCTCAGGAAATCAGCACTAAAGCTGTTATTAGATAGCATATTATATATAAAGAGTGATTGAAAACACAGATCCTGAATTCCATCTATATGGGTAGGAAGCATGAACTCACCAAACCATTAGCAAAATATATAACCCCAAAGACTGTGGGAAACATTTTATATCATATTCCAATGAAATTTTGATGAAGATAATTCATAAGAGATAGCAGCAGTATATCATCTGGGAACGACCAGATATACAAGCCAGATTCAGAAGAGCACATGGAATAAAAATATCACTGCAAATATCATAAATTTTGGCTCAAAGAGACAAAGTCAGAAAAATGTTTCCTTGTGCTTTATTCACTTTGTAAAGATATTCAACAGTGTGGGTAACAAGCTGTTAGTAATATTGTAAAGAACTGGGAATTTCATAAAAGTTCTTTAAATATATCTTCAAGATTTGAGGAAAACTCATTAACAACCTACAATATGCAGATGCTCACCTTGCTTGCAGAGAGAAAAGAGGATTTGAAGTACTTACTCATGAAGATTAAAGACTACATAGTCTTCCGAATAGATTGCAACTTAGTGTAAAGAAAACAAAACCCCTCACTATGGGAATAGATAACATAACAATTAATGGACAAAGGTTAAGTAGTCAAAATTTTTCATTTTACTTGGAAATGCAAACAATTCTTATAGAGGTAGCCATCAAGAAATCCAATTATGTGTTGCATTAAGCTACCCTGTTGTGCAAAACCTACACTACTAAGTGATAAAGAGCAAACACCTCACTTGAAATCTAAGGTATACCTGACCCAAGGGATTGTATTGGCAGTGGCCTGATGTGCAAGCATGTGAAAGCTGGACAATAGTAAAGAAGTTCTGAGAATAATTGATGCATTTGACTTATGCTATTGGCAAAGAATATTGAAAGCTTCCAGAAAAAAATGAATAAATCTGCCTTGTCAAATGCAGACAGGAGAGTTTGTCGGATATATTTTGGAAACATCATCAGGAGATACCGGTTATTGAAAAAGTCCTCCTGCTTGGTAAAGCACAGAGTCATTGAAAAGGTGAAGATCTGGATGAGATGAATCTGCAGAGTGGCTGCAACAATGGACTCCAATGTAACAATTATGAGCCTGCACTAAGCCATGCCATCATAGGGTTACCATGAGTTCAAGCTAAATGATAACATTTTGTTACAATATATTTATGGTTAACATGTAGCCATCTCAAAGAAAAACAGGTATTAGAAAAGTAGTCTAAATCAGAAATAGTCAAACAGCTAATGGATAAGAAATATATGAGCATTCTTAATACCTCACTGAAGAAAAATATATTTTGTTGACTTTCTATGTATTTTATATTACTTGATTTAGCATGTCTAACCTATAAGTATGTCTCTGGAGAATGCTGTTGGGTGTTGTGGGAAATTGGGATACTTTGTTATACCTGGCAGCCATTGCGAGGACTCAAACATGTCCCAATTCCTGAGCAATATTCAGGAGGAGTTTATAAGGACAAAACGATAGCTAGTATGAATGTCTGAGGAGTAAAGGGCAATACATTTATTTCAGTGCATAATCAGGAAGGGGTTGAGGACTCTGCATTCCCTCCAGCAAGACATTTTCAGAAGCTAAGATAAGGGTTAAACTTGCCTACCGTTGTGTGGCAAAGTAGAATTGGGCAAGGGCCAAAGGACACATTCTGAGAAGCATGTTGATATTTAGGTAACGATTCACTAAAAAGTACATATCTAGGCATAGCCAGGAGTGGGTAGAAAGGGGATACATGCATTTGGGATGAGAGAGGCTGGGATAGCATTTTAAAAATTCTACAATGTGATTACAGGAGACAGGCCTGGGAGAGGTTCTTACATTATGTTGGAAATGCTATTCTTAATTTATTTTGGTCACTATCAATCCAACAAAGTTTCACATATTGGAAAAAAATAGATTTAGAATATAAGAATGTAGAACTAAAATTCCAGCTTGAACCAAACCAAACCATATTGAATCAACTCCAACTCATTACGGCCCTTTATGAAGTGTCTTAGCTCATATAACTTTAGGTGAGACTTCATGTTAGGTTTTCTCGAGAAGAGATATCCACCTCGGTCCTTGGTTCCACAGAAGAAAGAATTCATGCTGAAACCTGACTTGTGATCCAAACAAGTTTTATGTGAGAAGTTTCATGTTTACTCGACACTGTCTGCCTCTCGGGAAGCTGCTCAAAAGAAATCATGAGAACCTTTGGCAGGGAGGTTTGGTTGATGACCCTGGTTGATCCTATTGACTGAATTGAATTCACTTAGTCTAGTTGTGTCAACCCAGGTGCAGCACTTCTGGCCAGAATCCTGGACTTCTGAGCATGTGCAGTGTACCTCCCTTTCTGGCCGATGGCTGGAACCTCTGAGCATGCAAAATGGGTGCCCTTTCCCCTATACTATTCTACCTAACAAATCTCATCAACCTCTTTGAAGCAGCTGATGAGCTTGAACTTGACCTTATTGCTGCCACTAAAGCTCCTTCCATCTTGAACAATGACTGATAAAATTATTAAATTAGTTAAACATTTTGAGTTTCATTTCTTCTTACATAATGCGCCAAGACTGTAAAGTATCTTGAATAGGTAATACCGTGGTTCTTGACTTCACCCAGAGAAAGAATTTACTTAAAAGCCCATTTTGTAATCCAAGTGGATTTTTATGAAGGAAGGGGCATGTTTCAGGTTTTATAATCTCGAAAAGTTTCCCAACTGGGTAGGAGCAACCTTGTGGAAAAGCACACCATGAATGCAGAACTGAGCAGGGTGTTGGTGGTGGGGAGGAAGACCTCATGACAGGGGGACGGAGAACAAGGGACCAAAGGGAGTGGAGGGCAGAGAGTGAGGGGACCAGCAAGAGGGTGAGGGGAAGAGAGAGAGTGTGCTAGAGCATGCTCCTGGCCTTTATTCAAGCCCATCCCCTAGCTGGGGGAAGGTGTGGTTGAAGACATTGGCTGTTTGAGCTCACCTTGGGGATGTCATGAGCCAAGCCCCTAATTTGGACCACCCAGGTGTACCTCCCACCTGGCTCAAGGGCTTGAGTGTGAGCAGACACAGTTTGGGGTTCCTCATAGTTGTGTAATGGTTGCCTGGTTTCTTCCCAACCCCCTTTATGGGGACCTTGCAGGTGATGGGAGGGACAACTCTCTGTCCCTAAATCTAGCTACATGACAATATTATCTATATGCTGGTATTTTTGTTAGGATTATCTGAAATAGATTGCATGAAAGTAAAAACAAAACCCAAACCTATATTTTTCAGACAGAGAAAGTTTATTTACTGATATAAATCCAAACTAAATAACTATTTGTATAAGATTTTGAACTTAAATTGCCCAATTGACTTTCTTTTCAGTCCAATTCAAATTTTCAAAGTGTTGAATAATTTCGTTATGAAAATCTGGTTTTCTGTTGTGCAGTTTCAGTGTCCCATATTCTCTGATCCCCTCTTTTGGGTGTCTTTTACTCTAGTATTAAGTGTACTGATTTTTAACATTATTGAGATAGTTTCATTTAAATTGGATCTTAAAGAACACTATAGCAGAAATGCTTTGGCAATATATTGTTGAACGAACCAATAAAATATACTTAGAAAACAAAACTTTATATGAAAATTCTCCTCATAAGAACTAGATAACAGCAAAACAGAAAAAGGCTGCTGACAGAAAACAAGTTTAAATTTTAATAAAAGAAGGGAAACGATAGAAGACAATTTGAAAATAAGAGCAAGCAGATTTTTAGACATGGCATTCTCTTAGGAGTTGTTTATGTGCATGGTCCGCCTCACTTTGTAATGGTTTTGAAGTGAGGTTGATGTTCAGGCATCGGAAGCAAAACTGCCACTTTATTGTTGCTAGGAAATAAAATAAAAGGTAGCTCATGAGGGCACAAAGGTACTCCTATTAAAATAGTTGGGACACGATTTATAAATGAAGAGCTTTACCGAAGTCCTCAGGGTTCTCAATCTACTGGAAAAAAGCACAATCAATTAAATATGGAACATTTTACTGTAGACATACAGACCAAGGATACAACTGAAAATTATTTTAAAAAATCATGTCTGTATTACAATCATACTTAGTTAGCAGTCCAGATAAACTCATTTCTTACTTCCCACAAACGTGCCTTTAAAGATTGTGAAAACCCACACACAAAGGATCAACTTAGTAAAAGCAAGACTATGACTTTAAAAAAAAATTCTCAAGAAGAAACTAAGACTACGGAGCTTATTGATAAACACTTGAGTCGATCATTTGAAAGCCAATGGCAACAGAAAGGGAGGATTTTTCTTTTGGTCTCAATACCTATAGAGAATTCCTGTGTGCTGGGCATTTTCTGAGATACTGGAAAGGAACAGACTGTGCCCTTGCTTGGATGGAGTGTGCATTTCAGTTAAGGGTGACAGAAAGTAGATGTTTACTCAAAAGCAAAAAATAACATGAGCACAAAAAATCTGCTTCTCTAAGAGTCATTTAATGTGATCTCCTAATGCCCATAGTCATGATGTTCAATAGTTTCTAGTTCTTAATACTGGAATGTTTGTACAGTGCAGGGATGTTCTGTTTCCTGTTCTCTGTCCACAAAATATTATTTACCTTGTTTGCAGTCTACCAGGAAAATCTGCATGTGTCTTCACACTTGCACATGTATCTCTAGTGTTGCTTTATTGGAAAATGCTTGGAAGGAAGACAACCTTGATTCCATTACTCATAACTCTTTAAATACAACACAAAAGCAGAATCAGAAAATCTAATCAGAAAAAAACAAAATTTTAAAATATATTTAAAATGTTTATGCATAATTCATTGATACTATCTCCCATTTTTAAGTAAACATAGGAAAAGTTTGATTATATTTTACTACTGGTTTTCTTAACATTTAATATTTCTCATTATTTACATTAAAAAGCGAAGTCATGAAAAATCAATGCCACATACAAAATTAAAACAAATATATAGCACAATATTTAAGATGGTTAATAATAAAAAAATCAAACAATAGAACACCATTTTGTTACTATTAAACTATCAGAATACATTTTCTAATTCTTAGCTCAGTGATTCATGTATATGAAGCTGGTTGAACTGTATGCTAGTGGTTGGAAATGTAATTTGCTATTACATTTTGGGAAAATAAAATTATTCAAATGTACATTACATTCATAGTAAAAATTTCATTTTACTTTTGCTTAAGTAATTATTTGGAAAGAAGATAATAAAATAAATTATATAAGATACAACTATAGTTTCAAGAAGAAAAGTCTGCATCTTAAATATCTAATAATAGGAAAATTTCTAGTCAAATATATGTTGAGGCTTCATTTGATGGAATAAGAGGAAACTATTAAAATAGTAGTTATGTGGACTAGTGAATAATACACAAATACAGTAAATAACTAAAGCTATGCATGATGACACATAGATATCTTTTGTCTCAAAAAAACAAGTAAGCAAACAAACAAACAAAAAGCAAAAAAACTCACTGTCATCAAGGTGATTCTGACTCAGAGCAACCCTGTAAGGCAAAGCAGAACTTCCTGTGTTGATTTAAGAGACTGTAAAGACTAAATCATTATGGGAGTAAAAAGTCTCAACTTATTACTGTTGAGAGGTTAGTGGTGTTGAACTGATGTCATGTAGTAAAAAGCTCAACTTGAAACCCATTATATCACCAGGGTCCCTACATATTCTAACATACACACATTATAAAGGAGCTGTTGAGTAAGCATTGGAGCTCTGGCAAAAGAATTCGGTTGTCAACCACTGTGTCTCTGAATCAAATCCTCCAGATACTCTGCAGCAGAAATATGAGTCTATCTGAATCTGTAAGGATTTACACTCTCAGATTTATGCAATTACTTACAGTCTCAGTAATTGTGTCAGTACCAGCTCAATGGTAGTGGGATATAAGTATTTGTATATGTATATATGTATGTATAGTTACACACATATACATGTATGCACACAAATATATGTGTATTTGTATATATACATACACACAACAGTGTTAAAATTGGTTTCTTTGTATATGCACAGGGTTTTTTAAAATACATCTTTGCAATCACTAAAGTCTGCAGATATCTTCTTTCAATAATAATCTTGTTAGAGTATTCATCTTGTTTTGAGTAACTAAAAAATAGAAGAGGTGCTTTTTGTGCCATGGAAAAAGTTATTTTGGGTTCAGGGTAATATCAGATTTTTAACAAAAATCAAGTTGCTATCTTTTCATACCACTGAAACTTTGAAAAAAAGTGGTAGTTACATAATCTGGTATCAATTTGGGATTTGAGGGGATTAAGAGTGAATGGGTAGAGTCCATTCTTGTCAAGTAGGTTATAGCCATTGAGGCCTCTGTGTGGATCTGGTCTTCTCCTGAGAATTCTGGAAACTCAGAGTTTCCTCTTCTGCTCATACCCTTGGAGAATCTTTACTGACAAGGCTGCCTTGGTGAGAGACATTCCTGAGAAGTCACATGGACCTAGCTTGATGCAGCCCTGGGAACTGGAGGACTCACATGGAGACAAGAGTTGAGACGCTTCTACCAGCACTGACTTTGCACCCACTGACCTGTGATCTACCTGCATTCAGTGTCCTTTCCTGTGTTTTGTGAGTGTGGAGGCCTTTTCTAGATTGGTATTTGATATTTGGACCAATATCGTACTTATGGAATTGATCTGGACTGGGTTGGGAGGTCAGAGTAACCAGTCTCTTACATATAATATCATCATGGGTCCTGTAGGCACAATTGTACAGTGGTAATTATTAAAGATTATAATAAAGTCATAGAAAATATGAAAGATAAAAATAATGGAGTCAGACATATTTTATGGTAGCATGCTCACCTCAGTCCTGCTCGATGGTCTATGTAAAGAGAGAGAATGGTGGAAGAAGAGGACATGGGGAGAGAGAGCAGGGAGAAAAGGGAGAGGAGTTGGGCGAGGAGAGGCCACAGAGAGAGAACGAGGGCCAGGGTGAGAGAGCTCTTTTATTCTGACCAAGCCTTATATCTCTTTTGGTCACGTGTAAGGTCCCTAGTTAGAGGTAAAGACACACATCACAGGAAGCAGCAATCCTATAGGTTATGCAGTATGAGAGGGACAATCTAAGGGCACACAAATTTTTTTGGGCGGAAGAATCACTGCCCCCTGGTGGTGGGATTAGGAGACCCAGCCTTGCTCCTGGAGAGTGCTGCTGGGTTTGAACCTCCGACTCAGTGGGCCACAGTCCCGCGCACAAGCACTATGCCACCAGGGCTCAGTCCCGGCACACATATTATAGGAATGGAAATTATTGGGGTTGCCATGTGACAAGAGGAGCTGATCTAAGATCCATGATGGTATTGGCCTAACTCTGATTTCCTATTATTTGGAGACTTGATCTAGGCAAAGCTTTCAGGGGAAATGACCCATCGCCCTAACAGCAGGGAACCACCCCTATCTTTTCTGGGAGAGACAATGGCTTCTGGATATCTGAAATCTTTAGAGAGAATAACTAAGCTTCTGTTCTCCCACCAGATGCTGGCAAATGGTTCCTAATATTTTGGAGGAGATATGATTGTGGAAAAGTATTATATTCCTTGGACATTTTCCCAATATTCAACTGCTCTTGTATATACATATGTGTGTTCATGAATTTGTTTCTCTATTCTCCTCAGATTAAAACAAATACTGACTCACATAAAACAACAGTTTAGGGATAAAATATTTTAAAGATTATCAGGAATATTTCAAACATACAAGCAAACAAAACAAAAGCATTAACTTTGAAAAATGAACAAATTTTAAGAGAAACTAAATTGGTGAAAGAGTACTATAGAATTGTCGTTGATATGATAATTACAACAGTTAGGGTTTCAAGAATTCAGTATTTTTCTTTCTAAGTGTGCATCTTGGCTTTAGCAAGCCTTAGGTTGAATGGTTGTCAATAATGTTGAAAGATAAGCTAGTTTTAAGAGGTGATCTTTCTACTTGTATTTTAGACAAGATTAAAGTTAGTAAAGACATTTTCATGGAATCAATTATAACTTGAAATAAGTTTTGAATTTACCAATATAATCCAGAGACTAAGATTTGATCAAAACAGTTACGTCAGAGGGAATCTGCCTGCCAGTTAAATTTAATTCAACCAGTTCAATTCAAGGTAAATCAATTTAGAAAGTTATGACAACTTTTTTTGGAGGAGGGTCTTGATAGATGTTTTCAAAGAACAAAGGATGATCATGGGGGCTATGATGGAGATATCTTAAGAAAACTGACAACAAAATGGCAAGAAAAAGGGCAAGAAAAATTTGCTTCAGTATGTTTTTCCCCATCACATTTACCTGATCAGTTTTTGAGGATAGCAAGGGCTAACATTATAGAATTTCATTGGGCAACCATAGCTCATCTAACCTGTAGTCTTGATCTTGCTCCTTCAGTGTTACAAACTCAAAGAACATTTTGAGACAGCACAATTTGATTCCCTCAAGGAACCAAAGCTACCTTTGACATGATGTAAATTAAAGAGATCAAAATCTTGTAGGTAAGTGATAGATAGAAAGAAACACACCATGGTTTCAGAAGTACATAGACCTAGAATGAGCAAACAATGTCCTCAAATTTGGATATATTTGCTTTGTACAGTTTCTGTGCTTTGGGAGTAATATTTTGACTTACCTTTATATATGTTGTTAGCTACCATTAAGTCAACTCTAATTCATAGAAACTCAAAGTTTTTAAAACATAGTCCATTTTCCAGCACTCTATTTGACAATAGTCTGTTTAGGTCTACAGGGTTTAATTGGCAGGATACTAGAATTAAATCACCAGAGTGGCTTAGTCTGTATCAGTCTGAAAACACTGACATACTTACTGGTATTTTGAAATCACCAGAGTGGCTTAGTCTGTATCAGTCTGAAAACACTGACATACTTACTGGTATTTTGAAACATATAAGGAACTCCAGTGTGAGAGATTAATGGATACATGCTATAGTGCATTTATTTATATCGAATTTATATTCATTCACAAATTTTACATGCATAACACATAGAAACACATTGAAACAGAATTATAGACAATAAAGTACAATAACAATTATAGGTGACTTCTAAATACCTTGTTTGTTAAGATAGTTAAGGATAATTGTGCCAACATGGTCTATAAGCATAGGTGGGATTAATTGAAGGATGGCAAGGTAAATGGCTCTGTGAGCCTTGCCTTTTCCTTTCCTGAGTCTCTCGCTTTCTGATGGTGGGACCAGGACACAGCTGCCTTAGTCAGTTCCCTGCTCCATCTGGCAAGGCTCACTTCCTGTGAGATATCCCTGGGGAGAAGTCACATGGACCTACCCCAATGCAGCCATGGATGCTGGAGCTTCAATGTGGAGACCCCTGCCAGTGCTAAAATACCTACATGCTCACGGATTTGGCTGTTCTCCTGCAGTCAGCGTCATTAGGTGTGCTTTGTGAGATTGAGGAGGACTTTGTAGATTAGTGGGCTAAAGTTGGAATTAATGGATTTGGACAGCACTGGGATGGGATGCTTTCCTAAAGTATACTTATGCTTTGTATGACACTCTCTCTTATACATATGAGTTTCCCTGGATTTGTTTCCCGAAATTACCCAAACACATTTGTTATTAAATGTTTATTTTTACAATTATGCTTTACTATAATGATAAAAATGGAAAGGACGATTTATTCTTAATTCAGAGATTTTGTGCTAACTATTCTCTCACCTTCTGCACATATCCACATGTCCTGCCTATATTTTTTCTATATTTCCCCTGAAACCATTTTATAAAAAGTTAATCCAGACACCATACCATTTTGTAGTTCAATCCCATAAGGCAGCATTACACACTAGCTACCACAGTCAATTTTGTACCAGCTTCTTCCAGTTTGAATTCTTTGATATCAACTCCCCTTGCCCACTCACTTCCCCCACTGTAACCCCCAAGAACTCTTATTCTAGTTGTTCTTCTTATAGGTTCATCAATCATGGGTATCGTACAAAAAAACAGCAAACACATATTTAAGAGGGCTACCCATAATTACAAACTACATGGGTTAAATCGATTAAGAAAGAAAAATAACCACAGGAGAATATATTGAAAACCAGATTGTACCCAAAGTATATCAGAATGACAAGGATTTAACTGTTCAAGTTAGCCTTTTCATTTTGAACGGTAAAATTAATTCCTCCAATACCTTCTCTTTGGTAACCACTTTATATGGGTCCCTCAATTATGGTTATAGGAAAATCACTGGAGGTTTATTTCCTGTGTAGATCACACAGATGTAATTTGAGCTTTCACTGTCATCCATTGCCTTCTGTGAACAAGAATCTCAACTTTTATGGTCTGATGATATGCCCTCCTTTGGTTTAGGATTACATAATTTACAATCCTTGGTTCGCAGATGTTGGTGTACTTCGTCCAAGTGGATTTAGTTGACGTCTCACTTGAAGAATGCTTTTATTTGAAAGCTAGCTTTTAAGACCCTATCTGATAGCCAAACACCACCTAATTTCTTCACCAAACTTTTCTGTAACTCCCATAACTGTGCTTTCTTTATGAGAGTGAATATTGAGCTGGGTTATGTCATAAGAAGTAATTATTCTTAGATTGGAACTAGGATTCAGTGCAAGCCAAAAATCCTTTCCTGGATCTCTGTTATTTATCTGCCTCTATTTTCCTTTAGAGTCTTCCTTGTTTATTTATGGTAGAGAATATTTTCTCTCATCTTTCTGGTGCATAGAATCTTCTGTTAATAATGTCATTGGCTAATCCATGGTACTTGCAGGTATTTACTAAATACCATTTTGAAGTGTGTTCCGACCAACAAACATTCCTACTTCCATTTCCCTGTTTAATATTTATCCTTAAAATTTCCCAAAATGTATTGTATTATCTGTTTCATTTAATTATATGGTTCAATGTCTGCTTTCCCCATAAGAATATATGATAAAGTTCACTCCTCTTTTTATACCTAACTTTTGCATCTATCTCAGAGCATGTATTCTCCAGTCACATATTTGAGGAAGCTTAAAATAATATCATAGATCTGATACTGAAGAGATAAATAAATAGATGGGTATATTTTTGGTAGATTTAAAGAGTTTTATAAAAAATTATTGGAGAAAATTCTATTAAATGAATAAATATCATGAAGGATATCTATTTGGCTTGATCTTATAAAATTAACTATATATAAAAACTACATATAACTATATATATTATATATATTTAATAAATACTGTATTAGTCTTGGAAATCAGAGAAACAAATCCAGAAAGACTCATGTGTGTGAGAGAGTTTTATATAAAGGGTAATTGTGCATTAAGAAAGTATCCCAACCCAGTCCAGTCCAAGCCCATTAGTCCGATATTAGCCCATATGTCTGATACCAATCTTTACAGTCCTCTTTAGACTCATGAAATACATGCAATGACACTGAATACAGGATGATCATAGGCCAGTGGGTAGAAAGTCTTTGGATCCAGTGGCAGAATAAGCATCTCAGCACTGGTAAGGGTTTCCATGTGTCTTCTTCAGCTAAGGGAACTGTGTAGTTCTATGTGTCTTGTCAGTAGAGTTTCTTCGAGGGAGTGAGGAGAGAGAGAGAGAGAGAGAGAGAGAGAAGAGAGAGAGAGAGAAAGAGAGACCTGCCTCCAAGGTGAAAATACAGAAATTCCAAGAATTCTCAGAAGTTAATGCCCACACAGAGACCTCATTGATTATATCTTGATTGGCAGGCCAGATTCCACCCCTTCACTTGTAATCTTCTCAAATTGACACCAGGTTATGTAATTACCATACATACATAATATGTGTGTAATTACTCATATAATACAGCTTATATTAAGCTATAAGTCTTTATATGTGAAATTTGAATAATTAATGCTCAAAAAGGAAAGTCTTCAAAATGGTATTCTCCGTAAGATTCACTTTCATGTAAACCTGTAAAACATGTGTGTAGTGAAAGTATAGATAAAACAGCATTTGCTACAATGATCATGTCTAGAATTTTACTGTATTTAATATACTGCGTTTTCTATTTTTGTATTTATTTAGATGTTTCACTAATCACAATGCCTTCTGTATTCCTCTCTTACTTATAAAACTGCATTTCATGATATTTAATTCTTCCTTTTACTGAAACTGAAAGTTCAATATTGGCCAAATATTCAGAACCTAGCCGAGGACCTTGAACAGAACAGAAACTCAAATTCATTTTCTTTGAGGCAAAGTTGACTCATACTGACCTGTAGGACAGAGTAGAACTTCCCCTGTATGTTTCCAAGACTACAATTCTTTTTGGAAATAGGAAACCCCAACTTTCTCCTGTGCAGCAGTTGGTCGTTTTGAAATGTCCAACCACTGTGCCACCAAAACCCCTTAGAACAGAGTAAGTATTCAATATTTGTTGAATTGTTAAACTGAAATATAAGGACAAACATACATTATGAATATGTATGACATTTCTAGTAATGCTCTCATTTTCATTAAGTAACCCAGATAAAACTCAAATTTATTAATCAAGATCATTTACTTACAATCCTTAAAGTTGTATATGGCTATAAATACTGTGTTGACAATGGTGTACATGTTTCCCACAATTATTCTCCCTTTCTTTTACTTCATAAACTTACTTCATAAACCATGTTTTCTTCCTTGATTTTATTTAGCAAGAAACTCTGAGTGATTATCTATTCTTGAATCATAGCTTTTCTTCTCCCTCTGGGTGTCTTTCTTTTCGGGCCCACCTCAAAGCAGAGTGAGTATGCACTCTTGAGCTCCAAGTAGAAAGTTTAAGCTAAAGGAAATGCTGACCAATTCCCTCAACATACAGAATAACAATCTCCACACTTCCGGATCTCAAGAAATGCAAAAATGTACATAGGCCAAAGGTTTATGGTGATTCCCAAACATTAGTTTCTTTAACTAGAATATGGGTTATATGTGCTTAAATGCTGTCCTTTAAAAGTAAAATTTTGGGGGGATCTTACATCTCTTATTACAATCCATACATTCTTCCAATGTTTCAAGCACATTTACACATATGCTGCCATCATCGTTTGCAAAGCGTTCTCTTCCCATTTGAGTTCCTGATATCAGCCCCCCATTTCTTCCCCTTTCCTACCCCACAAACATTGATAAGCTACAGATCATCACTATTTTCATATCTTATCATCCATTTCCCCTCACCCATTTTTCCATTGCTCATCCCTCTGAGAGGGGATTATATGGTACCTCTACTCTAGAGCCTGTGTTTTGGGCTCTAACCTGTAACAGTGTTCATGCTCTGGTCTAGTCTGATTCATAAAGTAGAATTGAGGTCATGATAGTGGGGTGAAGGAAGCACCAAAGAGCTAGAAGAAAGTAGTGTGTCTTTCATCATTGCTATACTGCACCCTGATTGGCACTCTTCCCTGTGACCTCTCTGAGAGAGGATATACAGTTGTCTACAGATGAGCATTGGGTTCACACTCCATGTCCCCAAACATGTACATTGAGTATGGTTTTATTCTGGGTCTTAGATGCCTATTATCCTATGTTTCTTTTTTTTTTGCTTTGTTTTGGGGGGTGGGGGTGGGCATCACTGCCTCTGCTGGTCGTGCGTGCTACCCAGTGCTGATCCTGAGAGGCGCCACTGTATTTGAACCACCAAGCCCACGGGCTGCAGTTCCACACTCAACCACTTAAGCCACAAGGGCTCAGTCCAATATCCTATGTTTTTTATGATGCATTTTGCATTATGTTACTTGAGATTTGACACACCTTCTGTGAAGTAGATAACCAAAGCTCAGAAAGAAATCATGACTGAGCAGTTGTAAGGAATGCTACATGAAGTAAATACAGCACTATATTATCCCTGTGGTATTTCGTAAGCACAATACAGAAATGAGCCATAAACTATGTTGTATACTAGGTTTATTTTTAGAAATTAGCAAAAACTTTCTTTTTAACCCAGGGGGTTAGAATGCAAAGTTATAGCAAGAGTCTTTTAAGATATAAGAAAGTTGTTATAAAATTTTTGTGCTAACTTAAAGTATTTCCTAAAAAGAATGATAATTCTCTTTTTTGTGTGTGTATCACCATTTATATTAGATTCAATTTTCTAAGAAATATAACTCCAGTTCCTCAAATAAATCAGGTATTTGTTTTATAGTATTGTGAAGTGGAAATTTTAGAAATAGATGATCAATGAACAAATAACAGAGACACAAAACCCTCATAGTCTTTCTTACTCTCTCAGGAATGATCCTGAAATTATGTTTAAAGACCTTTATTAGACTCAAAAGAACAAACACTTGAGAGTTTTATTTGATGACTGACATGTTTTAGAGACTCATGCAATGGAACATTTTCTCAGTTGAACTTTCATAAAATTTCCTGCTAATATTACACTAAGAAAACATGAGTGAGTTGTACTACATAATTTTAATAAATAACCAATGGAAAAATAAAATCATCCCTATCGAGAAATATGCATATTCTTTTACATATTATATTAGGGACATTTTGATCCTTTACATTTAATATATGAGTGTATATATATATATATATATATATATATATACTTAATAAACGTAACTAGCTATGTCTATACTTGAAGTAATTTTTAAAACATCCCACCCATAACCTGGACCTTGTAAAGTAGCCAGATATTTTTGATCAAGTATTGGAAAATTTGATAAAGAATTAGATAATTCTTTTTTTTAAAGAATTAGATAATTCTTTATTGGTAATCAACTTTTACTAATTTTAATTGCAGAAGTCCACATTGTATGTGGACTATACACATTACATATACCACAACTGACAATTCAGAGGTTAGGATACTGCTCTACTAATTCACAGTCCCTGAAATCCTATAAGGAAATTCTACTCTGTCTTATTGGGTCATTATGAGACTGAAACCACTCCATGGAAGTGAGTACATATGTGTGTGGAAAAAGATGTTGTGTTATTCAGGGTAGACTAGAGTTCATAGACACTCATATAGAAAAGAGCTTTATAAAAAGAGTAATTGTACATTAACAAAACATTCAAGCCCAGTCCAGATCAAATCCATAAGTCTGATATTAGTCCATACTTCCAGGGAAGGTCTGTAAATTCCTCTTCAGACTCATGAAACACATGAAATGATCCTGAGTAGTGCAGGAAGATGATAGGCTAGTGGCTAGAAACTCTTGTGGATCCAGTGGCAACAGGAGCATCTTAACACTGACATGGGTCTCCTTGTGGCTTCTCCAACACCGAGGCTCTGGCTGCCATCAGTGTAGATCCATGTGGCTTGTCAACAGGAATGTCTCACAGGGAGTATGCATGTATCCTGCCTCCAATGAGCTATTTATCTCCTTAGGGTCTCCAAATGAGATCATCAAGCTGTGACCTATTTGGCAAGCTTATCTCTGCCCCTTAACTCCAAATAGTCTCAAATTGACAAAAGATAATGTAACTACCTCAGATATATTTTTCTATATAGACTAAGTCTTTGTTTTAAGGATGAAATACCATGTGATATTTATTAAACTTTATATGAACAGGATCATTAACAATCACAATAGAAAACATAAATTTTATTAAGTATTTTTGGAAGTGAAAGATAAAAAATATTACTATTTATATTCCCATAACCTGAAAGAAAAGACAATATCTTAATTATCTTTGTAAAATTAGTTGATAAAAATTGAAGTTTCATATAGTTATTTAAGAAAGTTCTTATACAAAGGCTTAGTTTGGCTTGGTTATCTTTTGGTGGGCAAGGCACTTGATTTATAGTAATATTTTTACCTATATTATTTAATCCTCCATTTTCAAATACATTGAAACCATTGAAAATGGACACTGATTTTCCTTAGTGCAGCTCAAAGGAATTACATGAACACAACTGTAGTAACCTCAGTGTTAAAACAAGCCCAAAGTCCAGGGTGTCACTTCACCAACTATAATTCAAAGTTGTATACAAGATTGCAATTAGAAGTTAGAAGTTAGAGAAAGCAGCAAGTTGAGACTTCTGTAGGGGGATCAAATTTAGAAAAGAGGACAAGATGTGTGGAATTAAACCAAAAACCCAAACCCTTTGACTTCTTGATAAATTTAATTTGTAGTTGGATTCTATAGAACAGACTAGGGTTTCTGAGATTGTGTATCTTCATGGAAACATATTGTTGGATGTTTCTTTCCAGAATGGGCTATTGGATTAGAATCATTGCACCCTCAGCAATATTTGAGTGCTTAACCATTAAGCTCCTAAAAAATCTGGCTAGTGTTCTCATAATTTTAGCAGACTCCACTTACGAAATAATCCCCACATATCTTTTCTTAAGCACTAATTTAATACTTAAGATTATGTACAAGAAAGAAACAATGCTCTGCCAAGACTGATCTTAAGTCAGTAGATGCTTTGGACTCCCACATGCCCAAGAGACATCATGGGCTCAGTGAAGGGCTGTTGGGTTGGTCCTCAGCCCAATGGGCAGCTGCTGGCACAGTCCAATTTCACTCTGCACTGCCCTGCTAGGTTCCAAGAGATACTTTGATTCCTCTTCAGTTCACTGCAAATGATGAACGCAGATAGAACACAGATTAGACTATGCCTTGACCTGATCCAGTCTTACTCAACCATACCCTTGGACTCTAATCTGAACTCTGCATTTCTCTGGTTCTTGTTTAATCTTAGTTTCACTGTATCTCTTGCACTACACCGGGCAACATAATGTAGGGTGCCATACTCCAGATGTCAGCAGGGAGGAGAGTCTGAGTACATGAGGAATGAGATGGTAGCAACCACATAGAGAAGAAGGTTTGAGGATGACTGTGGGGACCAGAAATCTTCCTCTTTGCCTTTGCAGCAAGCACCATATGAATAATGGTCTATAACTGCCTACTATTTTGTGTAGCACATTAAAATACCATCATCATTATTATATCTAAAATACCAATGTATTTTTAAATTTCGCTTTAATTTTATTACTTCATGAAAAGGTATAATCTGTTCTGCATAATGAGTTAAGCTTTAGGTATATGGATATTAAGTGCAATGTTAGAAGTTCAAAACCCACCAGCAGGGTTGTTTGCTCCTTTAATACTTACAGATTAAGAACCCAAATATAGGCTCTCTATGAATCAATAAAGAAGTTCAAGGCCCATGACATAATGGACTGACACAGGGGCTTCAACAATAGGCTAAAACATAAAAGTTAAAAAAAAAAACACAAAGGTTTTGAGGACAGTGGAGGACCAGGAAATAAATGCTTCACTCTGCTGTTCATGGGGTCATGAGTCAGAGCCAATTTGCTGGCACGTTACAACACAACAAGTACACTAATCAAAATAAGCCCAGTGGCAGAGAATGAATCAAGAATTTGACTTACATTAGGCACCTAACCCAAACCGCTTCATGTTCTGATTTGCACACATATCAGAAGTAAAGGCAGATTTAAGGGAGGAAAGTGCTCATAATGTAGAGATCTTTTTAAAAATAGAATATCATTATCCAAAACTTACAGTTTAACACAGTTATATGTGCAAATATAAGCTCAAATAAAGATATTGTGAGTTGCCTACAAATATTATCTGTTTTTAAAACAGAAGCAAAATTTTAACAAGTCCAATAGAATGGGGAGATATAGAAAATGAATGCCAGAAAAATGCATAAAATGTTTGAAGGTAATGGTGTTTCATCAATTGTGATTTG
The DNA here is from genome assembly GCA_004026705.1 of Nesogale talazaci. NCBI lineage: Eukaryota > Metazoa > Chordata > Mammalia > Afrosoricida > Tenrecidae > Nesogale > Nesogale talazaci. Next base: position 71,532 of record PVJH01004882.1, on the reverse strand, counting down.
ATATCACACTTTGCAGTGTCTCTCCATCTCCAAGGGACCATGACTTTCTGAATCCTTGATGGCACCATTAAACAGCTGTGTACCACTCATACTGGAACAAAAATGCTTAATCAGGAACACAGGAATTAGCTGTGAAGAATACAAATTAGCTTACGGGTTTATTTCTTACACTGCTAGAATAAACAAATATTGATTATTTTCTGTGGTATCCATATTCATTGCTTCACAATTCACTCAGAGCATCTTCATTTTCTCTTCAATGCTTTTAAGTGGATGATTCATCCTATACTTCTCACAAGATTAGTCTGTTTACTGTTTTCCCATAGCTAACAGATTGTGTATCATTAGAATAGTTCTGTGGTGGTTTCTACTGTATTGCCTTTTTGCATTTATCTGCCATTTTCTCGCTGAAGTTTTAAAAAGAGAAGAAAATAAATGGTATAAATAGTGGGATTATTTTTAGAATAACTTTTATGTTTACAGATATATCATTGATGGTTAAATCATGAGTTGTTCAAAGTGAAAACCACTGCCGTTCTTTCCTTTGGGAATAATATCAAACAAATATTCTTCAGTTTATAGTCAATTGGAATGAGAATCAATACAAAAGATATGTTCATTTTCCTTTTTAGAGCAATGTAGTGATTTAGAAATATTCACTTTTTAAAATTTAATTAATTCAGTTTACTTTAACATAAATTTATGTTGTGATACTGTAGTAGTCTGTACATTACTGTGCTGCTTAAAGTTTGCTATCAAATTCCAAATACATATATGTTCACCCATGTTGAGAAGGTTTACCATGTCTTCCAGCCAGAAAGAGACTAGGAAGAAAGACCTTATGATCTAATTCCACAAAATACTCAATGAAATATTTATGGATCAACTATAGAACAAATTATGTTTGATAAAATTAAAATATGGAATGATAGGATACATGTATTGGTTCACAAATTACAGAAAATTGGTTTAAATAAAATAAAGGCATACATACAGGAATAGGTTTGGGGGTAGCATTAATCCTAGCCCCAACTTAAGAAAAATCAGTTCCTATACCATGATCCTGCTTGATAGTCACCTTCATGAAATGATCACTGATGATAAAGGTGGGTGGCAGTCATGTGCTTATGTTAATTTTATGATTGAAATGTAGAGGTGGAGTCTTGCCTGTTAATCTGGAGATAGCCATTGAGTAGTCAATGAGGCCTCTATGTGGGCATGGCTTTCTCCTGAGACTTCTGGGAAATCTTGCAATATTTCCCTTGTGAAGATGAGAAGCTATCTTCCCCAGTTGTTGGGAGTTAGTTTCAGAGATGATTAATCATAGAGGAGACAAGCTGGTAGCGTTCGAGAAGCTGGAGGAGCCAGCCGAGAGACCAACAGCTTTGCCCTGATGGAGCCAGACCTCTGAAGACGGGGCAGCCAGATGGAGACCTCTGCCACCGATGAGTTGCTTCTGCTGTGATGGACAGTGAGCCCTGGAGGTGAGGTGCCCTGCCAGCATCGGGATTCTGCATCCACTGACCTGTGACTTCGTGAGTTCGAAGGAGACTTTATAGACTGATTTCGGGCATGTGGGTTAATATCGGACTTATGACTTGAACTGGACTGGGCTGAGATGCTTTCTCCATGTCCCATCCCTTTTGCATATAAACCCTTTCCTTATATTGATATGCGTGTCCTTGAATTTGTTCCTTTAGTCTACCTGGGAAGACACAGGTGCTAGCAAAGTGTACTGAAGAAAGCAAATGAAGCCTGGCTATCAATCAGAAGAGTGTGAGGGGGTCTGAACGTCTCATATTTAAGCAAGTAGTCATCTAACTGAGGAGTCAACTAAGTCCACACATTGAAGAAATACACCAGTTTGTGTGATACAAAGCTGGCTGTGGTAGTTACATAATCTGGTACAATTGGAAGGTTCAGAGTGAAGAAGTGAAGTGTATCCTGTCATTCAGGTTTGATGATCACATTTAGAGACTTTAAAGAAAGTCTAGAGAAGCCACTGGAAACCCCTGTCAGAACTGAAATGCTTTCACCATCACTGGATCTACAAGTCTTTCTACTCACTGACCTATGATAGTTCTGCTATAATCATCATGTGTTTAGTGAGTCTGAAAAGGAATTTATAGATTGGTTAATATGGGCTAATATTGGACTTATGGACTTTACAAGGAATTTATAGATTGGTTACTATGGGCTAATATTGGACTTATGGACTTGATTGGGATTGGACTGGGATGTTTTCTCAATATTTAATTGCTCTTGTATTTAAAGTTCTTTCTAGTACACATATGCGTGTCTATGGATTTTGTTTCTTTAGTCTACTCAGACTAACACAATGAAAAAACTCAATTATGGTGAGGAGAAAAGCATCAGAGCAAAAATTATGAATGCCCAATTTGTGAAGGGTTATGGGGGGAAGGTCAAAAATATCCATCTGCAGAGTATTGGGAATGACTGAGCCACTGGCAGATTTGTTCTAGCCACAGGCAAGAGAATCCATCAGCCTTACTATTGGGCAGAGACCATTGTACTCTTGATTATGGTATGCTGAATCTAATTCGTCACTTGGCCAGTTGACCACTCTACAGATTCAACTTGAATTTGTTATGGGTAAAGTGTTTATTACTTGTTCCATGACAGAAATTTCTTCCTGGCTTTTAAAATTATTGTTGATGTTTTTTTCCTCTTTATGTATTATTAGTATTTTGTCTACATACTATTATGTTTTTACCCTCATGACCTTAGCACAGTTTGGCTTTTTATTGTTTCTTTGTTGGGTCTCACAGGAGGGGTGGATCCATAATGGCAATAATGGGAACACAGGAATGGGGGAAGATGGACAGGGAAAGGGGCTAAGAAATGGAGATAAGAGGGGGCACTACATCAAATGATGATTGCATCAATTGTCTAAAAGGAAATTTAACATTGAGATGTATTCTAAAAATGATGTGGGGGTGATCATACAATTCTCCATGAGATGATGGAATGATTGAACTATATGATATATAAATACTTGCCAATAAATCTTAAGGAAAATATATTTTGATACCTAAGTGATATCAAAAAAGAGCAATGTACAATTCTTCTTATGGACATGTCATCTGCAGGAATAAAACTTGGAGGAAAGTCTTAAGAAAATATCCATATGCCTCTAAAAAGACTAGTTAATATATGCAGTATTCTAATTTACAATCATTAATGACAATAAAAAATTAAAGCTATTGTGCCAGTCCAGGTAGACAAGAGGAACAAATTTCATAGACATGCATATGGATATAAGGAAAGGGTTTATATACAAAATGAATGTGACACTAAGAAGGCATCCCAATCCAGTCCAGTACAAAGTCATAAGTCGATATTAACCCATATGCCCGAAATCAGTCTACAAAATCTCCTTCCGACTCACGAAGTCACAGGTCAGTGTGTGCAGAATTCTGGCACTTACAGGGGTCTCCCCTGGATTCCAGGGCTCAGGGTCCATCAACAGCATGCAGCTCCAGCTTCAGAGGTCCAACTCCACCAGGGCAAAGCCAAGTGGTCTCTCCGCCGGCTCCTCCAGCTTCTCGGACACTGCCATCTTGTCCTTTCTGTGACTAGCTCTCAACAACTGGGGAAGATAGCTTCTCATCTTCACAAGGGAAATATTGCGAGATTTCCCAAAAGTCTCATAAGAAAGCCATGCCCACATAGAGGCCTCATTGGCTACTCAATGGCTATCATGAGATTAACAGGCAAGACTCCACCCCTACATTTCAATCATAAAATTAACATAAACACATAACTGCCACAAATATTAACCAACTTTTGCACTCTAAAATTCAGCCATACTGAAATAAGATACATTTACAACTGGTGATTCAAATACAAGATTTGGAAACCAGAAAAATGATCAGTAATAGGAAAATAAAAGACACTGAAGATTAAAAAGACACTGAAGATTAAATGATAATACATGAGCAATACTATATTCATTGGAAATACCTTTTAAAAACAATATCCACAGAGACTGTAGAGAGATAAAACACATGGAAATCCAATCCACTACATCTTTTTAAAGAGATGATAGAGAAGTTTAGCATCATCAATCAAACAAGGCCAAACACCAAATTGCTTATTTGTAATTTGAGGTTAAAGTTGTAGAACATTGATGTACCTAATCAAGAGGTACCTAAACAAAATGTTTAGAATTTAGAAGCCATCTGAATTTAGAAACCATCTGAAGAATAAATTTTGCAAAGTTAGTCAAGTTAGTGATCAAAGTCTAGAAGAATTGTGGAATGACATCAGGAATTCACACATAAAGGAAGTGAAAGACTACTAACAAGTCAAGAAATAAAGAAAATACCAAAATGATTATAATTTGAGATTCTGAAAATCAATGTAAATGTAGAATAGTTTAAGATGGAGGAAAAGAGTTGAACAGATTTCAAAGGGCATGTTGATCAAAGAGCTGGGAGGCACACATTGCATTCTATTGGACGCTGTACAAATCTTTCTCCTGGCTTGTGGCTCACTCGCCACTTTTAGAACAGTTACAGGGCAGCTTGATTCTCTGATAAATTTAAGTGGTCTTCATCAATATGCAGAAATGGTTACAAGTGAAATTACCAGCACATCAGAGTCATTACTAGCCATATTATGGGTAATATGGATTTTTGACCACAGAGCAAATAAAATATAACTTAAGTGTAGCCTCTCTTTTCAAGTCCTTGTAGTTAGAAAGCATCAACAGCTATCCTATAGAATAAGTAAAGCAGGTGAGGATGTGACTGTTATTCTTTCAATCTGGAAGTATAAGATTTTCTTCCCACATAGTACAAAGCCAGTGATGTATTTATTAAGTGCTAACTCTGTACCAAAACCTGTGTCAGACTCTATTTTGTAAGATATTATTACAAAATGAAATTATAGATTTACTTAAAGCATATAGTGAACACAATGAAGTTGAAATAAAGAGGACAATAATTAAATGAAATGAAATAATTAAATGAAATTGTAGAGAAATAAATTCATAGCATTATTTACAATATGTTGAGTAATTTGCATGTGGATTGATGACACTGAATCTTAGAGCAATGAATATATACTCATTGGTAGCCAAATTCAGAATCATGTCCCCTTCTATATTCTCAAATGTACCCATATTTTGACTTCCTTCTTTCCCTTTCATAGTGGTTTGATTGCTACGCTGTAAGCAATACCTGCAGTTACTTATATTTTACACTTTCTCACAACCTGATGACTACTTATGAAAGCTTTACAATTGTTGGGGGGGTACATATGTATTTATAGCTATTGTCTTCAGTGAGGATTGCAAATTTTCCATATTTCTATTAAAAGAGGAGAGAACACTTTCCAATTTCAAAGAAAGGTTAAGAATTTTTTTAAATAGCCAACAGTAAATATGATGTATCAATATTTTAAACTTTGCACCCTGAACCATTATGGCATAATGAAGTCAGATCATTGGAGCTGGAGAAGCCACATGGAGTACTCTGCTAGTGCTGTGATGCTTACACCACCACTGGATTCACAAAATTTTTCATCCACTGATTTGTGATTGTCCTACATTGGGACATTGCCTTAAAACTGGACAATAGCTAGTATCTATTGCCTTTAAACTATTTTTGGGAAATGATCTTAGAGTGATGAAAGAATAGAAAAGTTTGCAAACTACCTTTTTGTTAGTCTGGGTTGACTACTGACAAAAATCTTAGACACTCATGTGTATAAATAACAGGTTTATATACAAATACAATTGAATATTGAGAAAACATCCCAGCCCAGTCCAGATCAAGTCTGTAAGTCTAGTCTTAGCCCATAAATCTGATTCCAATCTATAAATTCCTTTTCAGGTTCATGAAACTCATATAATGATTCCCAGTGTAGAACAATCACAGGTCAGTGGTTGGAAAATTTTGTGGATCCAGTGATGGTATAAGCATCTCAGTACTGGCATGGGACTCCATGTGGCTTTTCCAGCTCCAAGGATCTGACTTCATTTTGCTATTAGCTTGTGTCTATGTGGCTTGTCAATAAGAATATCTTACAGGGACTAAGTATGTGTCCCACCTTCAACAAGCTATTTATCTCCTCCAAATGATATCATCACGCTGCTACCTGTCAGTACAAACTCTGCTTCTTCACTCATGTCTCAAATTGGCAATATATTACCGAACTACCACAATCTTCAAACACTGTTCTCTTGTATTTACTTGGCTTTGTTTTATGTTGTAGGCAACAAAACAGAACCATCTCTTAAAAAGACAGAATTTTACATGTTGAATTCTTATAAAATTAAACTAGTTATGGTCATTAGTCTTTATGAATGCCTGTTTTTTCAAAATCACCCTGTGTGTGACCCTGCCTGAGATGCCACTGCCATGCTCCTCTTGGGATATTCTCCCTCAAAAAGAAAACTATTCACTATGCTTCTCAGTGAGACTCAGTCATTGGCTACTGGAATCTAGTCAGGAATTCTTGACAAGAGTGTATCTGTGCAGAGTTTCTTTTGGATAATTACTTAACACTTTGGTGCATTTAAGAGTATCAATAGAAAGAATCAAGGCATAAGCATAATTTCATTAGCTGTCTCATCTTTTTAAAGCCTGAGGTAGAATCTGTTCCCAACAGTAGGTAATGCATTCAGCAAGCAAGACAAAGACTTTGGTGCCTAATATCTAACTGAGTTTTTAAAGAAATTATGCCAGAGGTGTCATTATCAATATATTATAAAAAGAGCCCTAAAACAAAATAACCATTCCTTGCTAATTTTCAAAATAGGCTAAAACCATAAAATAAAGATGGTAAAATGCACAAATATAAAGCTACATGCATCTTATCACCCTTCTTTTATCCCCCATTGAGCTGACAAAATAATTAAGATTGCTGCTGTGTTAGTCCGGGTAGACTAGAGAAAGAAATTCATAGCACATAAAGTCCCTACAAAGCCTATCAACTGCAAATATCATTCTATAAATTCTAGAAACAAAATCTTCTCTTCATTTGGTCGAATTCTGGTCAAGTCAATATACGCTGCCTCATTTAATCTCACCAAAGTGTCCATTGGCTGTATTGCCTTTAGACGATGCACTCCACCACAACGCTCAACAAGTTATTCTCAACAATTCTATCCCTCCTGTCATGAATTTCTGAGCAAATTGCTCTCATCTTTTCCTCGACCTCCCATAAACCAGGCCCATGGGTGTCAGTTTCCAGACTCAATCCACCTCTTCATTGCTGTGTTTCTTTCACCTCCACTCAAGAAATTTAGCCATGTGGTCATCAAGAAAGCATTTCATCCTTCCCACAGACTCCCTTTAATACAGTGGTTCTCAAACTGTGGGCTGCAATCCCTTTTGGGATCGAACAGTACTTTCAGAGGGATCAGCCAATTTATAACAGTAGCAAAATTATAATTATGAAGTAGCAACAAAAATAATTTTGTTTTGGGTCACCAAAACATGAGGAACTCTATTAAAATCTGTTAAGTCTATTAGGAAGATTGGGAAACATTTCAGTCCCAGGGCAGAGAGTAGCTTCATGGATCCAGACATTTCCAGTCTCAAGCACAAACCACTAATTGAAAATTCAAAATCCAAAGAGTTTCTTTTTTCCCCCTTCAATCCGTCAATAGCCCTGAGACAAGTCTCTTCAATTTCCAAAGTCCTGAGAACTCAAGACACTTGGTGGGACTTTGTTTTTCAGAGCCTTCTTTGCAGTTGTGTCATAAATCTATTTAAATATCATATTTTAATGGCTGCAGGTAACTAGGCTTACAATCTCTCTATTTTAATACTTCCCAATAATCATTTCTATCATTACATCAATAACAATTAGCAAAAGAAACCAGTATAATCAAAGTAGAATCAGATCCTAAACTAAATTCTTTAAAAAGTAAGTTCCATCCTTGTTTGGCATGTCTTAACCCTATCTAAACTATTCCATTGATATCAAATATTGAATTAGACCTATGATTGTGTCAAGCCTGGGCCAGGCTTTCTGTCAACCATTTTTACATTCTGTCAGCCATTTTCACTAAGCACCATGGTCTCTGTGAAATTTAATGGCAAATTTCTACACGAGATGAAAATATACATTAACAACTTTCATTTTTGTCATTTCAAACAGGAATAACCAAAGACAAAAACCAAAGAAAATGATTAAAACTTTAATTTCTCATAGTCTTTCCAGAAAGAACCCAGTAAACTACATGACCATGGATTGGCCATGCAGTGGTCAAACAAGCATCCAATCTAGTACTCCATTACATGATATCATAATGTATTAGTCTGGGTTGAATAGAGGAACAAATTAATAGACACGCATATGTATATAAGAAATAACTTAATATCTAAGAGCAATTGAGTATTAAGAAAACATCTCAGCCTAGTCTAGATGAAGTCATAAATCTGAGATCAGCCCATACGCCCAATATCAATCTGTAAATTCAGACTCACGAAACACATGCAATAATGCTAAATGCAGAAAGCTCACAGGCTAGTAGGTGTAAAATCTTGTGGGTAGAGTGGCAGTGGAAGCATCCCGGGCCTGGAATGAATCTCCATGTGCCCCCTCTAACTCCTGGGTTCTAGCATAACTCCCTTTGTCTTATCATCAGGAACACGAAACAGAAAGTGTGCCTGTACTTGGCCCCCAGTGAGATACTTACTTGTGTAGTACTTCCAAAAGAGTTCATCAAGCTATGACAGGCAAGATTGCACCTCTTCACAAGTTGATAGATTATTTAACTGACAAAAGAACAAAAACCTGTAGATCTCCTTTAGAAAATCAATGAAAACTCCAGGGACCACAATGGTCTGACCTTGATTGGCAACCATTCATTGGGTTGACCCAGAATTAGGTATTAATCTACTTTGGGATGGCTAAATAGCATCAAAGAATGCCAGAAGAGATGGTGAGCCTCAACCAAAAAAGCCTGGGTGGTACAATATTTAAACTCTAATCTACTAACAGAATGAGTGGCATTTCACAACCACTCAGTGACTTCATAAGAAAAAAGTTTGAAGATTTGCTTTCAATAAGATTGTTGTTGTTACATGATGTACAGTTGATTCTAACTCACAGTGACTCTGGGTGCGACAGAAAGAAGCACTGCTAGTCCTGTGCCATCCTCCCAAATCTTCTTATGTTTGAGCCCGTTGTTGTAGCGTTTTGTCATCCACAGTGATTATGTGCTAAAAATCTATGGAATAGTTCTACATGGTTACATGGAATTGCTATGAGGGAAAAGTGACTTGATGGCAAAGATAAAGTAGTTAGTTTATAATTGTTCCATGTTGAAGTTCATAATCTAATTGGATGACTGTGTGAAAAGCACATAAATAAGCAACTTAGATGGTTTCACATAATGATAATTATCATGGAGAAATTTCACAGAGTAATTACATTGAGAACAACTGGGCAGTGTTAAGGTGTTCTTCCTTAGCTATGAATTTTAAAGAAATTTCCTTGTGATGGTGATGTATTCTGTTTAAGATCTAAATAAATGCAAGAAAGCCATCTGTGAAGTGATCTGGAAAAGACGCTATCTGAAAAGGTGAGACAGTGTCACAGCTCTTAAGAAAGTTTGATTCCCAGGGGACAGAAATGAGGAAAGTGAAGCATAATATAATACAAAGTAAAAAGTGATGAGCGTGGAATGAAATGCCAGATGATGAACGGTTTGTAAGCATGTTTAGGGGGTTACATAATATTCCTGGTGATGAGAAGACACTGATTTCAAACAAAAGACCAATCAGGTAACTTTACCCTCTGGACGTTACCAAAGTAAGCAACTGGAAGTTGATAGTAGCTTAACATAGGACTGCACCAGTAGAAGTGGAGTCGTTATCTATAGACTAGAATGCTTAAGGAAACTCCTAGCAAGCTAATAAGAAAGACTGATGAACATTTAGTAATTATACCATATGAAAATTGGGCCTACTTTTTCACTGAAGCAGAAACCCACCGCCATGAAATCTATTTAGACTCGGAGAGACTCTATACTGGACTTTTGAGTCTGTAAATTGTTATGGACACGGAAAGTCTCATCTTTCTTCTGTAAAGTGGAGAAGCAGTCCAACACCTAACAAAAATTGCCAAAACTGGGAGATTAATCATCTGCTCTTCTGCCCCATATTTAGTGACAGCACTCTGGGAGAAGAGTGGAAACTGTGCTTGCATAAAACAAGTTACTAGAAAACACAGCTTCCTATTCACTTCTGGAGTTTGTATTTTTTCAAATTTTACTGCATTTCAATGCTTCTTCAAAAGGACCCCATGGCCAATATTTGGTAGATAGAGGCTGCTAAGGGGAGAAGAGGTAGTTATGGTGGCAATCATGCAGATATTGCACCACAAAGGAAGGATGGTGTGGCAGTCACTTACTCTGGTGCCAATTTGACTAAGAGTGTAGGGGGAGTCTAGCCTGTCAATCTGGAGATAGCCAATGAACCCTCTGTGTGGGCATGACTTTCTCTGAGAATTCTAGGTAATCTAGCAATATTTCCCCCGTGGAGATGAGAAACCAGAGACTCAGTTCCTTGGAGATGAACTACTGACAAGATGAGATGACAACATGCTGATCAATCCTGATTCATGGAGACTGGAGGAACCAGAGGAGAAGCCACATGGGCTTACTATGAAGGGTCCAAACCTTGGGGTCCAGAGTAGCCATGTGGCAGGCTGAGAAGCATGGAAGGCCACGGGGAGACCCCTACCAGTGCTGAGATGCTTGTAATACCAATGTATACTGCTGATTGATCTTGAGCCCTGAAAACGAGGAGTCATGGGAAGACCCTTGTCAATGCTGGGATCCTTCTACCACCACTGGATGCACAAGACTCTGCATCCACTAGCCTGTGATTGCCCTGGTGTCACTGCACGTGATTCATGAGTCAGAAGGAGACTTAAAAATTGGTATTGGATGTATGGGCTTATAATGGACTTATGACCTTGGACTGGACTAGGTTGGAATGCTTTCTCAATGTTCTATTTCTCTTGTACATAAACCTTTCCATATATCCATATGCATATTTATGAATTTGTTTCTCTAGTCTACCCGGACTAACACAGATGAAGACATGTTTCCAGGCCACACCCAAGCACAAAGAGCATATGTCACATTTTCACATCAATTGAAGAGACCAGAGGTAGTAAAAAGATTGGGTGGAGGACATACTATTCACACTATCAACACAATGAATAGACTCTTGGGTTTGGGGGTCTGAGAAAAGATCATAGAAATATGAAATTCTGGGATTCTTGTATCTGCAAAGAGTATGCACACTACAGAACAGTGGTTCACAAATGGTAGTAACCCTTTAATAGCAATCCTCATGTTGTGGTGACCCTACAACCATAAAAATATGCTGGTTTCTACATCATAACAGTAATTTTGCTACTGTTATGAACTCAGCTACCCCTGTGAAAGGGTTGTATGTCCCTGCAAAGGGGTTGTGACTCACAGGTTGAAAACTAAGCCTATAGAGAAATAGCCAATTGCAGAATAACTGCCAGAAGTCAGTCTGTGGTAAAAGGCCCACCATATAAGATTAAGCTCTGCAGTCTGCCAGTCAAATTAGACTAGTTAAGGTCTCTTTGGGCATCTTATCCAAAGCATCCCCTTTCAATGCACTCACTTTATCTATCAAAAACTTTTCTCTGACTACTGAAGGCAGAATGAGGGAAAGAGGGCCTATAGGACACATTGGGAGCAGCAGGGTGACTTGAGGGGTGATTTCAATAGCTTAGGACTGTTTTAGAAGCCCTGCTGGCACAGTGACTACAAATTGGGTGGCTAAACACAAGGTCACCAGTTTAAAACCACTGTCCACATTGTTGATACTAGCAAGAGAGAGAGAGAGAGAGAGAGAGAAAGAGAGAGAGAGAGAAAGACAAGACTTTAACCAAAGGCACCAAGACGTAAATACAACTTACTAGCATAAACTAGGGAACCAGTAGAGAGGCCTGCGGGGTCCCAATCCCAACTGTGTATAAATCCCTACCACCACCCCCAGTAGAATGCACTTCAGAGAACAGCATTGAAACTGCAGCTTGGGGAGAGAGGCATGTTTGATTAGAGGACACAGGAGAAATGAAGAGGGATGAAGAAAGAGGGGAACACATCCTGGTCCACCAAGGCCCAAGGATGATATTCCTGCTCAGAGCAGACAATGCACAGAGAGGATCATAGGGTTGACCCCACTGTGAGACATATCTCTCACTGAACTATAGTGCTACAGGGGACAGTGCGGCATACACAGTGTGGGAACTGTACCAGGTCTGACATCATCACACTGAGGTAAAACACTGAGAGCATGAAACAGAACAGCTAGAGGGGCAAAGTGATGAAATCCCCAGGGAATACCAATAATATACATTGAAGACAGAGTGTGGTATTTCATCAGACTCTACTGGTAAACTCTTGTAAAGGCCTAAAAACTGACCTTAAACTGTAGGCTTTTTCATTTTTGTCAGTGGCTTACTTTTTGCTGTTATTTTTGTTGTTGTTTCATTGCTTTGTTGCTTTTGATTTGCTTTGTTATTTTGTTTAACTTTGTCTGTTTTTTGTACTTGCTAATGTCTCCTCAGGTCTACCTAGATAAGATAAGACAATTTAGAGATGAGAAGAATGGACAGAAGGTTTTTAGGTATACAGGAGAAGGGAAGATGGGAGAGAGGAGGGAAGGTAAACTAATCCAGGGACAAAGGGAAAACAAGGGAACTAAAATCAATGGAGAGAAGTGTGTATGATGCCTAATGGGGCTCAATCAAGGGTAATGTAGCAGTGAGGAATTACTAAACCTGAATGAAGGTCAAACATGATCGTGTGACAAGAAGAGAGTGATAGGAAATAGAGGAAAGAACTAGGAGATAAAGGAAATTTAGAGGGGTCTAAGTATAGGCATGCAAAATGCAAATATAATTATATATAAAGAGAGGGAATAGATCTATACGTATATTGTGTGTATATATGTATGTATGTGTATTTATACACATATGTATGTGTGTGCATATATATATATATATATATATGAATTAAGATTACAGATGGACATTGGACCTTGACTCAAGTACTCCTTCAACACATGGACACTTTATTCTAACAATCCAGCATTCTGTAATGCTCACCTTCCCAACAAGATTGCTGAAGACAAAATAGGCACATCAAAAGAGATAGTATCTGGGATCTTAAAGGCTTGAAGATAAACAAGCAGCCATCTAACCGAGAAGCAAAAAAGCCCACATGGAAGAAGCTCACCAGTCTGTGTGATTATGAGGTATAGATGGTATCAGGTATATAAGATTCAGAACAAAATCATACCCATTGTGAATGGAGGATGGGTTGGATATGGAGTGGAGACGCAAAGCCCATCTATAGATAATTGGACATCCCCTCACAGAAGGATCACAAGGATGAGAAAAGACAGTCAGGTTACAATATAGCACTGATGAAACACACAACTTTCCTCTAATTCAGTTTTCTCAACCTTCCTAATGCCATGACACTTTTATTAGAATTCCTCGTGTTGTAGTGACCCACCCAACCACAAAATCATTTCCATTGCTACTTCATATCTATAATTTTGCTACTCATGAATTGGACAATGCCTGTGAAAGGGTCTTTTGACTCCCAAAGAGGTCACTACCCACCAGTTAAGAACCGCTACTCTAGTCCACACTGCTTCCTTCCCCCAAATTAGATTAGAATTGAACACACATGCTGCTAGAGATAAGAGCCCAAAACACTGGGAATCCACTATAGGTAAACCCCTCTGGGCCATCAATGAGAGTAATGATACCAGGAGGTTTATGAAAGGGTTGGGAGAGGAAGGTGGAATGGATCACAAGGATAAGTATATAATGCCTTTCCAGGGGGATGGACAATAGAAAAGTGGGTAAAGGGTGACAGAGGATGATTTTAGATATGAAAATAATAGTCTATAACTTATCAAGAGGGAGAGAGGGGGAAAATGAGGATCTGATATAAAGGGCTCAAGTAGAGAGAAAATGCTTTGGAAATGATGACGGCAGCATATGTACAAATGTACTTGACACAGTGAACTGTGATAAAAGATGTAAGAGTCTCCAGTAAAGGTATTTAACTAAAAAAATCAAATAAAAGCGCTTTTTGACAAAGTGAAAATAAATACATAAATAAATAAAACCACTGTCCAACTCTTGGGAGAAACACAGGGCTTTCTATTACTGTAGAGAGGCAGAGTCTCAGAAACCCACAGGGTCAAGTCAACCATGTCCGTCAGAATTGCTATGAGGAGGCATTGACTGGACACCAGTGAGTTTGTTTCTCTTTTTTTTTAGGACAATTTAAATTTTAAGCTAACAGACATCAACCCCCCAAGATGAGTTTAAACTTTACAGTAAGTAAACTCAGAACACTTTTTGCTGACTCATTTCACGCTTACATCCTTGGTTATGCCTGTGGAAAACTGAACCATGGATAGAGCATGATCAGGTTCCTAATAGGACGTGAATAACAGGGCTAGACTTCATATTGGTCTGTTATAATCTGAAGACACAGATAGGCCAAGTATCCCACATCACTTAAACGTATTCCACACCCGCAGACACAGTTTATTCAGCTACATCTGAGCATTTACCTTTTGTATCATGTAATTTATGTAGATAGTGGTACAACTCATTGCAAAGGGAATATGAGCATTATAACAACACAGATAATTACTATTTTCATTTTATCTCCATAGGTACTTATCCATAATAAGTATTCAAAATAATATATTTTTTCTGATAAACTACTGTAGAGAATAAAAAAAACTCATTTAAAATTTTCTGACTGTTCCTGAAAAGTATAAGAATTAGACAATACTTATTAGTTATATATTAATGCTGTGTTTGATTTTGGAAAAATTATCTCATTATCAACTTAGGACCTTTTTTCTCCCTTCTGAAAACATTCTGATTATACTCAAGAATGTGCACATTCTGAGACAACCAAAATCCTTTCCTGAGATTTGTCTTATAAAAACTGTAGCATGAGCACAATTAAGTGCTGGATATTACAGCTAAACATTTCTTGTATTGAAACCTATTAAGCAGAGGTTTTTATTCCATATCACAGAATGAAAAACATTGTTTAAAAGACTGTGTAAAGTCTTTCTAGTTTGCACATGGTGAGTTAAGCTCTGAATTTTGGATCCACGTTACTAACTCCTGTACCACTCATTTATGCACTGTAGAGGGATTGTGTGTATTGAGTCCAACAGATAAAAGAAACAAATTCAGACACATTCTTACCATAATAATATTATATTGCCATTAACATGTAAATAATGATAGTAGAGTGAACATGAGATCATTTCTAAGGTAGAGAAGCAATGAAAGTACACCAAAAGGATGAGTTATTCTAACTAGGGGATCAGAAACAGACCTTTGAACTAAACCTTGAAACATAAGCTAGATCTTTGATCTCTAACATACATATCCACTGCCTATGCTTAATATGCAATTGCTTTGCTTCATAAACCTACCCATCTTTTATGGTACAAATACAAGTTTTCATGTCAAATAATCAATTTTATTTTGATTCCCAAACATGAATCTAAAGTAACTGACTCCTAAAATCAAGACTCTATTATTTACACAGTTCACTTGACACATGGAAACAATTTAACAATCTACTTTGATCCAAAAATAAATTAGTCTTATAATGATAAAACTTTATTTTATGCAATATTAAAAGTTGACATGTCAGTGCACTATAGTGTTTTATTCATCAGTTCCTTTAATTTGATCTTTGTTTTCATTTTCATGGTTCTTTATTTTTTCTTTTGCTTTATTGGTAATTATCCGTCTTTATTCCCATTACTTTTTCCAGTTAAGGCTAACAATCTTGAGTTAGCAGAAAATTGCCTCAGATATATACTGCTAGTTCTATTATGTATTATAAATGCTAAAAAAGGAAAAAAGTTCGTGAGTAAAACTCATGCCAATGTCTTTTTTTTATTTACTTTAATCATTTTATTGAGGGCTCATCCAACTCATCACAATCCATCCATCCATCCATCCATTGTGTCAAGCACATTTGTACATTATTTGTCATCATCATTCTCAAAACATTTGGTTTCTACTTGAGCCCTTGGTATCAGCTCCTCATTTTTTCCCTTTCTTCCCCAATCTCCCCTACCTTATGAATCTCTGAAAATTTAAAAATTATTATTATTTTGCCATATCTTACACTATCCAATGTCTCCCTTCACCAGCTTTTCTGCTGTCTACTCCACAGGGAGGAAGTTATTTGTAGATCCTTGTTTTTTTGTTTCCCCCTTCTACCCCACATTCCCTCTACACTACCATTATCGCCTCTCTCAGCACTGATCCTGAAGTGATCAACTGTCCCTGGTTCCCCGTGTTTCCAGTTCTTATCTGGACCAGGATACATCTTCCAGTTCAGCTGGATTTGTAATATAGAATTGGGATCATGATAGTGGGCTGGGGGTAGGAGCGAGGGAGGAAACATTTAAAATCATGAGGAAAGTTTTATGTTTCATTGTTGCTACACTGCCCCATGCCTGGCTTGTCTCATCCCAAGACCCTTCTGTACAGGGATGTCCAGTTGTCTTTAGATGGGTTTTGGGTAACAAATATGCACTTTCTCTCATTCATAAGGATATGATTTTTTGTTCTTTGATATCTGACCCCTTCTACACCTTGTGATCACACAGTTTGGTGTGCTTCTATGTGGATTTTGTTGCTACTGAGCTTGATGGTTGCTTGTTTATCTTCAAGACTTCAAGATTATCTCTTTTGATAGCCAGGCACCATCAGCTTTCTTCACCACATTTCCTTATGCACACATTTGTCTTCAGTGATCATGTAGGGAAGGTGAGCACCATGGAATGCTAATGTAACAGAACAAATTGTTCTTGCATTGAGGAAGTACTCGAGTAGAGGTCCACTGCTATCTGGTACCTTAATACTAAACCTATAAACATATTCACATAGCTCTATTTCCCTATAATTATGCACAAATACATTTACATATATACCTGTATGTATATATATATATATATATATATATGCCTGTATTTAGACCCCTATAAATGCCCTTTGCCTCCTAGTCCTTTCCTTTCTTTCCATTTACTTTTCTCTTACCCCACTATCATGCCCAGTCTTCATTTAGTTTTCAGTAATTCCTCTCAGTTGCATTGCTCTTGATGAATCTTTACCAGTCCCTCATACCCTCCTTGCCACTGATTTGGGATCAGTTGTTCCTTTGTCCCCAGATTGGTTAACACCACTTCCTTTCCCCCACCTCTCTCTCTCACATTGCCCCCCAGAACCATGGGTCCTGGTGTTTTCTCCAGATTGTTCATCCAGCCTAGTTTATCTAGCTAGTCCTGCAGAGATAATGATTTGAACAAAAGTATAAGACAGAACAAAACAAAGCAACAAAAGGAAACAAAACAGCAACAACAGTAAAACAAACAATGACTGAGAGAGAGAGAGAAGCTTGTAAATAGTTCTAGGTCAAGGTCTGTTTGTTGACCTTTAGGAGTATTTTCCAGTCCAGTCAGAAGGGGCATCACAGGCTGGCCCCCAAATCCATGTTAGGTCCTCCCTTGGAACTTCATTGCTCTGCTACCCTTGCTGTTCTGTCTCACACCCTTAGAGTTTTGCCTCGGTGTTGTGGGGTCATATTGGGCCCAATTCTCACACTGTGTCCGTGATTCTGTTTGATATTAATTATCTATATGGCTGATTATTAAATAAATCATTTATAAAGGATTTACATCAATTTGGTTAGAAATTAATTGTTTACTATACAATGGACTGAAAATGATTTTTGGAGGACTAAATCTATCAGAATTGGTAAGTCACAATAACATTTCTAAAGGATTTGACAATAAGATTATGAATGACTATGAAGGAGTTAAGAACAGATCTCTGGGTTCCTATACACAGTAGAACACAATACTGCATATTTATAAATCATATGTATAAACACAAAATCCAGAGTAATCAGTTTTGAACATTCTATTTTATGACAAAAAGATAAAGCTATGAAAATTAATGTGTGCATATGTATGTGTTTAAATGAACTCCAAACATTTTGCCCTTCAGTCAATTCAAATTCACAGTGACACCTTATGGCATAATATAACTGCCCAAAATGGTTTCCAAGACTGTAATCTTTCTGAACAAAGTGTGCCTCATCGCTACCTTGAGTTACTAGTGGTTTCAAACCACAAACCTTGCTGTCAGCAGCTAAGTACTTAACCACTTTGTCAGTATAGGAGATTTATTATAAATCATAACAAATGCAAAAACAGAAGAAGAAAAAAAGGAAGAAAAGAAAAATTAAGTTGCAATGGAGTGTTTATGGGGAAAGTGACTGTTAAATGTGAATTAAAGAAACAGACTTTGTCCCATCCTAGAAGTTTGTGCAGCAGAGAATGATACCAGACCCTCTGGTGGGGGAAAGGAACTGACCTACCATATCCAGATGGAAACGGGAGTAAATGAAGGGGGAAGAAGAGATTGGAGCACATGACAATCCTCCAAGCCCTGAGGACGATATTCCTGCTCAGAGCAGCAAATTTACAGAGAAGATCAGATGGCTAGCCCCACTGTGAGACACCATATCCCACATGGACCCATAGATACACAAGGGACAACAATGGAGGAACAGTGTGGGAATTAGGCCTGATATAAAAAAATGTTCCTTCAGAATTCCTTCCTGACCATCACTAACTTAGTTAGGTTGAATATCTTGCTTCTCAATATTAAACAGAGCCTGATTATACTGTTGACACAGATACTCCTATACTCAATTATTGACATTTTGTGTTTAAATTATTTCTTTGAAGCACACTGCAATTCTTTGAGGGAAATATTTGGTTTTTCAATTTGCTTTGAATAATTCTTTAATGCATTTGTCTCATGCAGGTTTTATTTATCCTATTTTTTATAAAAAATAAATAAGAATGTTGAGATTTAATACCTCAGTCAAGGTCTACATTGCTGGCAACAGCAGTGTTGAATATGAACTCAGAGCTTTCTGAATCAAAATTTATTCTCAAGAAAAGTCAAATAGAAAGACAGAAAATATCAAGCAGAGATGTGGAGAAACTGGAACCATGACACCATGATGGTTGCAATGTAAAATATAATGCTACCCATTGCTCTTTCTTCAGGTTAGGGCACTTAAAGATAAATATTAAGTAGGCCAAACATTTTAGAGTTGCAAGCAATGTGTGCTTTCATAAAAAGCCATTCCTCTGTGCTTAGTTTGGACTTGTGTAGGTGTTGTAGCAGGTAGGCAGGTGTGTCAGTCTCAGGGACAAACTGGTAAGAGCATGCCTCTTGCAGCAGCTGAGAAAGTCTTGTGACCTTCCACTGCCCTGGATTTGTAATAATTATATGTTAAGGCAAGAACATATATTGATATAAGATAGGTCGTCCCCGTTTGAAAAAAACTGAAATGAGAATTAAATATCAGTGGTGTGATTATACCTCAAACTACCTCGTGTTTGTAGAATCCTGTGTATTCATTCATTCAATAAATGATTCTTAAAGAACTGCCATGCTCCGATGTAATTAGGTTAAAATTAATACCCTATCATTTAATCTGTCTTTTGATGCATTTTAAAATTGTTCCAATTTTTAGTATTGTCTTCCTTTTTCTCAACTGAGGTTTTCCTCTCTTTTAATTTTTCAAGATTGTTGAGATTTTGTTTTTTGTTTGTTGGTTGTTTTTTTTGTAGGTTTTTCTGTATGGAAAATTCAGGATTAGTAAATCTATAATGATAGCAATGAGATTAATAAGGGTAGGGCATGGGGAGGTGTGGAGGACAAAGGGAGCTAATAACAATGATGAGAAGAACAAAGATAATGTTTTAAAATTGACTGTGGTTATGACCGCACAACTCTTCTCAATATGACTGAACTACTGAATTATATACTTTGTAAATTATTTGCCAATAGCATCTTTTTAAAAATAAAAAAACAGTATATAATTGTTGTGGTCCATTGTCTTTTCTTTCAGATTAAGAACATCAAATAAATATTAAGTAGTCTTTTCATGGTCTAGCACTGTTCTAAGAAATTTGTATGCATTGTTCTTTTTAATTCATTACAAAACTAGCTTGTAAACCACAAGCGAGGTTTTTAACTGGAACAAAATAAAAGCTAAGCTACTTTACTCACAATGATACAACTTGAATGTAGTAGATTCAGGAGACAAATCCAAGCAGTGTGATTCCAGAAGCCATGTTCTTTTAACTACTATGCCCTTTGGGTTAAATTATTTCATTAAAAAAGACTGAAAGGTGGAGACAATCTATTGTGATATCTGGAGATTCCAATTATGCTTCATTTCCACTTGGAATTTATTGAATAACACAAATAGGATTTCACATAAGTCAATTTTCCCCCTGATTGTGGTTGTTTTTATTTCTCTAATGGGAATAATATTAAGTTGGGTTGTCAAAATAGATTAAATTCCAGTTTCAATTAGTGAAATGTAAACTCTCTTTTCAAGAAAGTCTTTTTGGATGCACCTTTCCTCTGACAGGAACTTTCACACCGATTATAGTATCAGCCATGCCCTATTTACAGATGTATGTCACATAAAATAAATTCTCAAACAAGGATTTATTTTAGTAATTACAAAATAAAATTACTCCAATGGCTATACCCAAATGCTAATGTACTTATTTGTTTACTAAATGTAATTGGGGCATATTTTGCAAGTCACAGAGAAAATGAAGCATTTATAATTCAATAAGTTAATCCTTTGATTTTAAGGGATTTGAGAAGAAACTGTTTAATGCATGGCATTAATAAAACAAGCAGCCATGAAAAAAGTTGAAAAGCTATTGTATTGCGTAAATGCAGTATTTAAAAGGATAGAAAGTGACATATTTGTTGATTGAAGCAGTGTGATTCAAAGAGAGGATTTTAATACAAAGTACTTTAGTGCCAGGCAGAGAACCAAATTAAAGATGTATAACAAATAATTCGGATTTATAATAGTTTGGTGTTGCTGAAGCATTTTGTCTCTTTATTGTTAGTTTAGAGACCAAAGTACATTAAGGCATTCAAGAAAGACTCATTAAATATGAATTGATAAAAATTTGCTGACATCATTTGATTTCTTGATTGATGCTTTAATGAAAAGGGAGCTAGGATGGGCATAGTGCATTACACATTGGGCTGCTAAATGAAAGGTCTGCAGTTCAAAACCACCAGCCCCTCCACAGGAGAAAGTTGAGGTTTTCTGTCACCATAAATATCTACAACATTGGATACCAAAATGGGACATTTCTACTCTGTTCTTTAAGGTTGTTAAGAGTCAGAATTGACTTGACAGTGGTGAGTTTAGTTTTCATTTTGTCGCCCATGACTTGTGACCACAGCTAACTTCATCCAACTACTGAAGGAAGACTTCCATATCTACCAAAGGACAATCCAAAAAGACAGAGGACAGACAAGCCTTTAGCCTGCAACTTTAATCTATTCTACCACTAGCCATCATTTCTAGGACACTCTATTTATCTGCTTAGTTCAATGTTTTGTTGCAATGTCTACATAGTGCTCACAGAACATATTCATGATTACAGGGTTACTAAAGGGGTTATGCTTCTCCATTATGCTTCTCCATCAAACTGGCAGGCTCATTTCTCTTTGTTCTTCAATTTCTCAACCTCAAGGCTATTGAAAAATTTCCTTGAGTGCTGCTAAATGTTCAAAACACAACATACTCTACAAGTCAGAATTATGCCAGAAGACACTTTGTTTACTTATGCCCTTGGCCATGTTTTGGCTGAATATATTAAGCTTTTACATTGTCTCTTGCTATATATATAGTCCATTTGATTAAGAAAAAAGACATCTCAGTCAGCGTCCTGGTGAGAAGTGACTGGTAAGAGATCAGACCACATCTAGTCCCCTGCTCAAGTCAAACCAGGAGACCCATCCCACAGTTAAATTTATCTCTGGAGGAGACTTGGGCTGAATTCCAAAATTCAAAACTCAACTGTGAAGATTAAGATGTTTGCCAGCATATTGCACTTGCAGAGCTCACAGATGTTGCAGATCTTTGAGAAATCATTGAAGAAGAGCCTCCCTGAATCCTGAAAGGTTTACAAGGACCATATTCCACATGAACCATGAAACCTTTTTAACTAAAGAATATAATGCAGTGGTTGTCCACCCAGAAGAACAGGGAATGACAGATAACTTTGATCACTACACTAACATTACCAAATCTATTCTAAGTATCCTAAGAACTGCCAAGAATTCCTTGGCATCTCAGCTGTCATCAACTGGAAACAACATTTGTAGATTCTAAGTTCACAGTCCAATCTGGATGAAGTGATACAATAGCTTGTGCCCACTAAATCCGTTCAGGTCAAGAAAACATAATGCATTCTCTATATGATGCCTAAAACAGCAAAAACCTTGGTTCCCTCTTTGCTGCAGGCTGAAAACCTACCTCTGGAAATGAAGAGACCAAAGCCCCTTAATGAAGTCATCATCCCAAGACATCATCCACGCTGCTCTGGTGAATAAATTTTGGCATTTTGGTGGCAATGAAAGAGGACAAAGATTCATTGAGCACTGTATCTGGAACTTCTGCATTATGTGCACATGGTCCTGGATGGTCTACCCTGAGAATGGGAGCTGCTGGACCCACATACCAGGCATAGGACCTGAGATAGAGACGTGTTCTCTATTCCCATCCGGGCTCAGCACAAACTTGACTTCCCCATATAAAACCAGACGGACAGAGCCAGCAGATTTATTCAAAAAATGAGTGAAAGTCTGCAGCATGGCCTCCTGCTCTGTGCCTGGAACCAGTGGTATTATGTGCCACTGTGACTCTGACCCAGAAAAGAATCCATATAAAGGGACTAGAGTATGTGCCTGAAAAAGCAGATCAGGAAAGAGAGAGAGAAAGAACAAATTGTAATAAGAGGTGTTAAGCTAGTGGATGCACTATCATGGCAGTAATATATTCAAGAAACAAGATGTTTTCTTGTTGGCAAGTTGAAAAAAATGTCACTTGGTGATGTCCACATATATAGTCAATGTTTATATTGTTAAAATGAGGTATTTGCAATTCTATCATGAGATCTCCAGCATTGCTTTTCTCATATATTAAATATCTTCCAAATATTAATCTATCATCTTTGTTTCCAACTTTTACATTCCAAGCTCCTATAATTATCAGCACCTTTTGATTGCAAGTTTGTCAATCTCATACTGCAGATGTTGGTTTAAATCTTCAAATGCTTCATCATTTGTTTCATATATTTGTACAGTAGTTGTATTAAGTGGATTTCTTGGCAGGTTTATCAATATTATATGATCACAGATATTATTGAACTCTGTGGTAGACATCAAAATGTTCCTTTTGAGGGAGGGTGCTATATCATTTCTCTTGAATTTATTATTCTTGAAATAATAAATCATGTTACTTATCATCATATTCTTTGTCATTCAACTAAAAATACTGGATACCAGCCCATTTCCACCCACTTATGTGTAGCATATTGATCTTTAAGGACAGGGTAGTGAAACTATAGTGAATATTCATCATGTGACATTTGGACTTCAATTGGAAATATTAAAGAGAAAAGGGTAAAAATGACTAATGTCTTTCAGGGACTCCTTGTGTTGCACAAATGATTAATCAGTCTATTTTTTACTTTTTACAAAATGGTAGTTTAAACCCATTCTGTAGCTTCTAGGATGGAAAATTGCCAATGTGCTTCCAAAACACCACAAATGTGCTTTGAAAACCTTATGAAACACAGTTCAAATCATTAATGTGCCTGTCTTCACTTCTAAGGCCCTATTGGAGCAGTTCTGCTCTGTCAGATGAGGTTGTTTCATATGCTATCAGTCAATGGTCCCAGCAGCAACAAGCTTCACCTCTACCAAGAGGTTACTAACAGAAAGATTGCTGATTAGAAGATGCCGAAAGGCTCCTTAGCAGAAAGACCTAGCTAAATAATTCCTAAAATCGTAGGTACCAAAAACCCAAGGAGCACTATTCTACTTTGACATACATGACGCACCATGATTTGATAACGGATTTTGGTGAGGGATTATTGCCAATTGTTTTTTTAAAGAAATCTTTAAAAGCGTAATATTTAAAAGGAACATTCCTTAAATCCCTCACAATTATCTTCATCCCAGGAATTGATTATGGAATGGCATTTTTAGCAACATGTGTACCTTGAATGATGTGTTATTTCCTCCGTAAATACTTGAGGATCACCGTATAAGGAAAATATCCAAAAAAGCTCTTTAGATCTTTCTTTATTCTATCTGTGTACCCATCTTATATAAAAAACAACCAATTTACAATGCACCATATTTATTTTCCTTTAAAAATGTTTAATACCAACTGTGTCCTATCATGTTCCTATTAATTGATAAACACTTGGGAAAAAAAACTCATTCAAATATTAACCTTGGGGAGAACGATGATCTTGCAAAATGATAGCACAATGTATTGGAAAAAGTTTTTGAATGATTTATGGAATATTTATCATTGTTTTATGGCCATAAGTTGACTTGATATATTTCTTATTAGAACACTTACTAAACTTCCAGGAAATATAATCTATATTAGATTGATATAGAATAGAAGAATACTTAATGTATTGTCCTACAATGAATTATGTTAATATCCTGAACAAGAAAACATTATTCATGCATCTAAAATTATTATTATTATTATTATTAGAAAGAGTGCTAAAACAAAATTTCTAATTAAGAACCACTTTGAATTGTAAATAACATCCTTGTCTGTATCCCAAGGGGCACAATGGTAATCACACTAAGCAATTAATTTTGTAAAATACGACCAACAAAAAATACTCTATTGGCCTAAGGCCTGCCAAAGCCACTATTAAAAGGTTCCCTCAACAACCTAGCATTATAGCATTATAATTAAACATCTGTGAAAGATAACATGTACATTAGAGGGAATTCAGAGTAATCTAAGGACATGACATTTCTCATAGATTTTCCTATCTATTCTCAAATCACACTTTGCAATGTAGCTTTTAGTTCAAATGGTACTGCTCTGACATTTCACTTACACATTTTTGCCAAGGAAAATGTATGCTTTATTAACACCAGGCTAACTGCATCTGTGTTAAAATTAGGAGGATTAAAAAGTCAGGTTCAACTGATGTTAAAAATTCTACCCATATTTGCTAGTTTGTTGTTCTGTGATGATTTTTTTATCTTTCTGTGATGGCAGAAAATATGCCAATATCATTTCATATACCAGCTGTTTCACTCATGGTGTGCAGGCTTCAGCAATTTCCAGAATATGGTGATCTATGGAGAACGACCTGGATATCTACTTCTAGGGTACACTAACTTATTAAAAGGGACCTTCAAATCATATTCTGATGGGTATATGTAAGAGAAGGTGGTGAATGATGGTAATGGGATTATATAATTAAATTGTGAGTGGTTGTTAGAAGGGATTGTAAAAAACTGCCAATCAAAAAAGGAGATTAGGTATTTTGCCATTTACCCAAAGCAGAGGTGCGGTTCTAGCTACTGTCTAGAATGAAGCACCAGAAGTGGAGCACAATCTTTGAATCTCAAGATCTTAATATACTGAGTTTCATAAATCCAGGGATAGAAATAGACTGATGAGTTTTCAAGCCCACAGAGTAAGTTAAGCTGAGAATTAAATGGACTGTGTTGAGGATGGGAATGCCTCCAAGAACTGAAGTGAGGGAGCTAGGTATATTAATAAGTAAAGATAGAGTTTTGATGATGTGAATTTATCATTAGCATTAAGAACACTGCACCACAAGTGGCCATCTAGCTGAGAAACAACTGTTTTACTCTGGGCACACAAATAAATCCACAGACATGTTTATGTATAATAGAGAGTTTTATGTAAAGGGTAAGTGTATATTAAAAAAGCATTCCAACCCAGTGTTGTCCAAGCCCACAAGTCCAATATTATCCCATATGTCTGACACCAATCTACAAATTCCTCCTCAATATCACAAAACACATGCAATGACACAGACTGCAGGAGGTAAGCCAAATCTGTGAGCATGTAAGCATCTCAGCACTGGCATGAGTCTCTATGTTCCAGCACCCAGGGCTGCACCATGATAGGTCCATTAGGGATGTCGTTCAGGAAGGGAGCCCTGGAAGCTGAAGCAGGGAACTGGCTAAGGCAACAAGAAAGCCCACATGGAAGAAACACACCAGCCTGTGTGATCATGAAGGGATCAGGTAGCAGACATTTAAGAACCAGAACAAAGTCATACCCAATGTGAATGTGGTGATGGGGGCATGGAGTGGAGACCCAATGCCCTTCTGTAGACAATTGGATATCCCCTCACAGAGAGATCACAGGGATGAGACTAGCCAGTCAGGGTGCAGTATAGCACTGATAAAACACATAACTTTCCTCTAGTTGGTGCTTCCTTCCCTTACACTATCATGACCTCAATTCTACCTTACAGATTGGCTTAGGCAAGAACATGCACACTGTTGTATAAAGGATCCCACAACTCTGAACCCCCCCTCCCAGGGCCAACAATTAGAGTAAAGATAATAGGAGGATTAGGGGAGGGTGAGGGAAGAAAGGGGAATCCACCACAAGTATCACCATATAACCCCCTGCCGGAAGGTGAAAGGAAAAGTGGGTGAGGGTCAATGGAGGACAATGTACAATATGAAAATAATAGTCTATAACTTATTAAGGGTTTATAAGGGAGGGAGGGCCGAGTAAGTAGAGGGAAGAAGTGGGGGGTTGATATCAGGGTGTCAAGTGGGAAGAGAATGCTCTGGAAATAATGGTGGCAGCATATGTGCAAATATGCTTGACACCATGAATTGTGATAAGAGATGTGAGCACTCAATAAAAGTATTTTATAAAAATATATATTTAATAATAAAAAAACACTATACCATTGCAGAACCAAGACAGACTCTAAAGATCCTATAGATGAGATGCAAGGAGAGAGTTTTGCCTGCATACCAAATTGAGTAGAAGTTATCCTGATTGGAAAAATTGTATTCTTAACATATCTAATTCTGGATACAGTGTGAAAGAGAGAACATCATGCTTGCAGCAAAAAAAGAGGAAGGAGGATCTGATGCTTAGTAAAATAGAAAGGCATGGAAAAGGAGGAAGACCCCCCCCCCCCAACAAGACAGATTGTCACAATGGCTTATCTCTGCCTATTAACTCCAAATAGTCTCAAATTGACAAAAGATAATGTAACTACCTCAGATATATTTTTCTATATAGACTAAGTAATTATGAAAATGTTATAGCATTGGGCCATGTTTCTTCTGTTGTACATGGAGTTGTTATTAGTCAGAACTGGCAAAATAATACCTAATAGCAATAATAAACTTCTATAATAGCCCCAAAATTATGAGCCTTCTCGGTGAGCTCCTTGCTGCCATTGCAATGACTAGCACACATCAATGATAAGGAACTCACTGTGGGAGGAAATGCTAGTGTCAGAATTATGAAGAAAGCCAAAAGGTGGAGGTGTGTTTCACACCTACATCATAGGACTTGACCTTGGGCTGATTGTGAGTGATTTACTCCCCCTCGCTGAATTCAGCGATAACTGCTGTCCCACATACTTCCTACAATATCCAAAAATTAGCAAGTGAAAACCTTAAAGATCTAAGCAGAATATTTTCCAATGTAGGTGAGCCTCCTACTTTGCAAGACTCTATACAATAACCACAGTAAAAAACAAACACACAAAAAACAACCCATACACACTAAGGATCACAGCTATACATTAGGTCATGAAGTCCATTTAGAGTCAACAAAATGTCTTTCAATTTTTTTTTGTTTTTATTTTAAGGCTTGGGCACAGGATGTGGGAGATGCTGGGACAAAGAAAGCATTGAGGTGGAGGGCAAAGAGAAAGAAAGACGGACATGGCACACTTCACAGGTGACCTGCATGCTTCTTCTGCTCCCATTTCTTCCCTTTCTGTTAACCTTTCACTTGACTACAAAATCTCAGCACATCAAAATATGTGCACTTATAAAACAACAATATTAACTCTTTCAGTCATTTCAATCAATTAGAAGTCTTGATTTGACTTCATTTCTTTCTTTGATTATGTTCTCCTGCAGTTCAGCATGTTTCCAGAATCTTTCCACATAATTTCAATTTAGTTGTGAAATCTCCAAGATTTACTCTCTCTACTGAATAGGCCTCTTCTCTAAAGAAAACTTTGAGAGATGACAGCACCTTGGTATTTATTTTATGCAGTGTCTTCATTGTTTGTAATGTCATATCTCTGGATTCAAATATTTCCTTTGTCTACTAGAATTAATATTTTATTAATTCAACTCTATTTAAGAGGACAGAGTGGAGAATATATTCTGGAAATAATCAAAAGAAGTGTAAGAGAAAGACAGAAAATAGAGTTTCCAAGGAATATCTTAAGCTAAAATCATATTAAACTTAAATCTGTAAGGTTGACTATTTTGAAAATGCCTTTTAGAATTAGATATTGCACAAACACCTAAAATCCAACCAGGAAAATTTCCCCAAACCTAATTCTCTGAAAGGTAAATCGGCCCTTTTTGGGTTTTGTGGCTTGCTGTATTTTTCTACTTGGCTTTCAGTTCTTATTCTTCCTTTTTTTTTCATACAGTTGCAAGAATAAAAATGAAAATTATCCCATATCTGAGTAGCTGAGTAAAACGAAAAACTGTTGTGGAAGGTTATAAAATAAAATTGAGAAATTTTCAATAATTCAGCTTTGGAAAAAAATCTCTGCATAAACTGGGAAGCCCCTCCAGCTAAGTTTGATGATCTATCTCTGAACCAAAATGCCCTGTTAGTCTTATTAAGATCTAGCTGCTATTTTGAAGAGGACGATCAAATAAATCTATGACTAATCATTGACTCCTGTTTAGCAGGGTACTGAACAAATATTTTGCAAATGAAATCAATAGGGTCAGTGTGGTTCTAACAAGGATAAAGGAAAGCAGGTGGTGATGGTAGAGCTGGTGGTCTTTGAGTTACTTTTAACTCATGAGCTCGGGGGAAGCATGATCCACGGTTTCTAATGGCTTGCTTTTAGTAGATCACCAGGATTTCTGTCTAGTAGATCTTTCTACTAGACAGAATTGCACATTCTGCTGAAAGTTGTTGAACATCATAGAAACAGTCAAAATTACTAATCAACATGTCTGTGCTTGAAGTTCATTGACCAAGAAGAAAAACCTGGTTGTCTCTCATAGGAGGAGAGAATAAATTATTAATTGTCATCAAATATGCTGGAAGACATTAATAAAGCAATGGCTTGTTAGCAGATGGAAGTATTTTCCTCCTCATGCCCACCCAAGAGGAGTGAGAAAGTATATCATCTAATGTCTGCAAATTAGAACTGCTCAGTAGGGCTTTCAGGATCCGAGTCCTTCTGAAGCAGATCACCATAATTTGTCTTCCGGGGGATTCTGGGTGTGTCTAAACCACCAAATGTTTGGCCAGAGTTCCAGTTATTTTTCTTATTTGTGTCACTGACATACTCCTACCTCATTTAATTTGCTTTTGGTTTATATTTGTTTTGCTTATGTGTGTGTGATTTGGATAAAATCCTAAAGAAAAACACTTTTCCATTCAGCATTTCATTTTGTATCATTATTTGCTATGCCCGGACTATTACACTAAAAATATTATTATAGTACTCTAGAAGCTTCTTCCCATGGTACCTGCATAGATTTGTCCTTACTTCATTCCCCTCTCTCCTGGCTGAACTTTGAGCTCATATGTAACCCTTTAAGTTTAATATGGCTAATTATTCTGAGTGGTAAAATACTCAGGTGCTACCTTGTTCCCTTTGGAAGCTTGTTTGTTTCCGGTACAAGATGATGCCAAGAATGAGTTCAGATAGAGGTTTGTAAGGGCCACAATCTTGGGCATTTTCTAACCAATAGATAAGCTTAATTTATATTGCTGTTGTCATAGTTATTTTAAAGAATTTTCATTAAATGAATGTTCCACATGAGCACAGTGAAATTTTCTGTCTCAGAGCTAACACAGTCAAATGACTTGGACTATGAATAAAAGATAAGTAAATACCTTTCTGGTATTGTCTGCTGTCAGTCAAGATTCATTGGACAGGAGTAATGGTATCCCTGGTCCCACATCCTTTTCTGAATCTGGCCCTGTTACTGCTGAAACCACTGTTGGATAATCTTTGGCAAAAATTTACTTACATATGATTTTAATAATGATGTTCTACAATTTGAGGATTCTTTTGAATTATATTTCTTTGGAATGGGTACATATATGAATCTCTTTGAGTAAGTTGGCCAATAATTTCAGTAAGTTGGCTTCAAATTTCCTTGCAAAGATGCATGTGTGCAACCAGTGATTAATCAACTTGTTGAAACAATGCAATTGGTATTCCATCAATTTCTGAAGCCTTGTTTTTCACTAATGTTTTCAGTGCAATTTTAATTTCTTCAGCATCTTTGCTTCTTGCTCATATGCTACATCCTTAAATGATGGAATATTGACTAATATATATGTATATATATACATACATACTGTGTAATATTTCTATCTTATTTTAATGTTTCTTTTTTTTTAATTTAAAAAAAAATTTTTTTTTTAACGCATCACTGCCCTGGTGGTGGAAGTAGGAGGCCCAGCCGTTGCTCCTGGGAGCCGGAATTGAACCTCCATCCCAGTGGGCCGCAGTCCCGTGCACAACCACTACGCCACTGGGGCTCAGCCCATTTTAATGTTTCTTATACCATGAATATTTTTCCATAGAATCTTTCAATAATTTAACTCAATGTTTGAAATTTTGCTTGAGGTTTTTTTTTAGTTGATGATATTTCAAATGTATTTATCTTCTTGTTCTTCTAACTAGGTCTTTTCACATTTCTTTTCCTTTTTTCACATTTCATTATAATGTTTAGCCTTCTTGAGCTCAAGACATTTTATCCTTTTAGCCCTTTGAATTTTTTCTCAACACTTTTACTTCATCATTTTTTCCTGTTTCTCTTAGATACTCTATAAGTAATTTCAAGTTTAAGAGTCTTTTCTGAAATCCACTTTGTACTAATCTTTATTTCCTATCTTTTTAATGACATTATTTATATATGATATCCTTGATATCCTCCCATATCTCACTGGACCTTTTGTAATTAGTGTTCAAATTTACACTTGAGATGATCTTGAAATTTTGATACAATAAACTCATGCTTGAATTTGGGTTCTGGTGGGATTATTTAATTTTCTTCACCCTCAACTTGAACTTACATATGAGCAATTCATGGTCTGTTCCACAGTAAAACTCTGGCCTGGTTTTAGCTGCTAGTATGGAGATTTTCCAATGTCTCTTGCCCCAAATGCAGTAAATGTGCTTTCAGCATTTCCCAGTGGTAGAAGTCCATGGGTATAATCAAAGTTTGTGTATTAAAAATGTATTTGCAATGAAAAATCCATTAGTCTTGCCTAATTCTGTCAGGTAACTTACAACTTCACTTCTATTACTAAGGCTATATGCTTCAATTACCATTCTTTCCTCTCTGTTTTCAACTTTGAATTCTAGTCAATAATAATTACAAGTGCATTTTGCTTGTATATTTGATCCATTTTAGATCAAAGACATTCATAAAATTCTTCAATTTCAACATCACTCATTCTAGCAATTGGTGCAAAAATTCAACTATCATTGTTTGATGTTCATAGGTATTATTCTATTGCAGATAGCATTGTACTGCAAACTAGATCTTAAAATGTCCTTTTTGATGGTGAATGTGATGCCATTTCTCTTGAATCTGATATTCCAATCACAGAAAATCAAATGATGTTCTGATTCAAAGTTGTAAATACTGATCCATTTCAGCTCCATATTCACCTAGAATATCTATCCTGTGTGTTCCATTTTTTGGACAACTTCCATTTATCCTTGATTCATTCTTTGTATATTCCAATTAATTTGTATTTGCAGCTATTTCTTTTCATTTTTTAATCTTACTCTATTAGCAAAGGTAAGGTTCTGAAGACTTTATTTACTCCAACAGGCTTCACACTGTCCAAGAGATTAGGGTGACTCTACTTTTTGAGGCAGTTCATCCTATGTCATATTTTAGTGCCTCTTGACTGTCACTACCTCCAACAGTGTTCTGCTTCAATTCTTAAAGAGATAAGTGGTGGCACCTGTCCATATGTAGATGGATATACTTAGAGGTTTTCAATTCTGGTCCACTAGTTTATATATCAGTGGTTTTACCAGTACTAGGCTGTTTTGATTATTATAATGGTATTATAGGTTTTAGATAGGGACTTGATAGACTTTCTAAATTGTTCTTATTAATTCCTGCTTTGCTTATCTAGGGATTTCTATCTTTCCATAAAACTAGTATTTTTCCCATTCTTTAAAAATAATGGTGATGTCAATATTAATTGAAAGTGAAATTTATCTATAGTTTTAGGTAATGCTGATATTTTCACAATATAGTCTTTTTCTATCCATTAACAGAGCATGTGTGTTCTTCCATATAAGTATCTTTTGGTTTTGTCCAGTAGTACTTTGTAGATTTAGTTACATAAAGTTTTGTATATCTGGTTAGGTTAATTTGCAAACATTTCAAAATTTTGTAAGCTATTGCTTCCCTATTTCCTTTTCAGATTTCTAGTTTGTGTAGAGAATTCTGACTAATTTTTTATGCTGTTCTTTACGTTGTCACTTTGTTGGAGCACTCTAATATAATAGCTTTCTTGTTGAATCTCTAAGCTTTCATGTGAAAGTTATTATAGAATTTACAAAGAAGAATAATTTTTCTTCATGCAATTTTGGATGCCTTTTAATTTCCTCTTTTTACATTATTTTACATTATCTTACTTTATTTACAGCATTGTCTTAGGTGCTGGCAAAGAATATTGTAAGTACCACAGATCATCCAAAAAAACAAGCAAATCCCTCTTGGAATTAAGCAAGAATACTCTTTAGAAGCAAGGATGGTAATACTTCAGGTATATTATCAGAAGTGACCAGTCCTTGGTAAAGGACATCTGCTTGATAAAGTGGAATGGCAGTGAAAAGGAAGAGCCTCCAGAATATGTCTTGGCACTGTGGCTGCAACAATGAGCATAAACACAATAGCTCTGTGGAATCGCTGTGTGCAAGATATAGAAACCAAGTAAGGGTGTTAGGACTTTGGTCCATCACCTGTACAATTCAGAGCACTTCTCTTAACCAGAAGATGACCACTCCAATGGACTCAGGCTCACCAACTACTTCTTTTGGGGTGCTCAGAGGGCTGGCTATGCCTCAACCCAATGCTACAGGACAGCCATGCCCTTCCTTGGCACTAGTTTGGGCACTCCTCTCTGACCCACCAGTCAAGAAGTTCATGATTCACCTGGCATTCCTTACAGAACCTCCAGGAAACCCTGTCACCATCCATTAAGCTCATACCCTGGTACCACAAGGCAACTAAGCATAAGGCAGAGTATTTTGCCCTACCTCAGTGCTCCAAGCAGATGTGCCAGCCAGATTCCCTCGCACCCAGATGTCCCCACCCCATATTGACATTCCCCACACACTGAAGTTCCCATCCAACTGTGAAACTCTGGCCCTGACATGCATCCAACAGAAATTGGGCAGAAGTATGTGCAGCTGTGGTATAGAAACCCAAACTTTTAGAGCTTTCCTACTGCATTCTGCCTTCTCCCTATGCACTCTTCCCACCTCTGTGCTCTGAGTATACCTGCATACTAAGGAATAGCAGGCCTTACTTCCCGCAGGTAGGAACCTGTGGGAAGTGCCCCTAGCTAGGAACTGACCACTCAGTCCCTAACCCATCCCTAAACTATTCCATCCTTTAGCTCTGGGGGCACTTTTTATCAGGCTGCAGTGTGCACAGCTGCAAACAGCTCTCACAGACACCTGTGGGAGACTGGAGCACAAAGCATAGGTCTAGGCATGAGGAAAACCCCAGCAGGGCAAAGGCAAAACATAGCCCCTCAATGCACTTGTCTATTAGCAACCTATAGAAACACTAACACCAACCTCCAAAAGAGAGAGTTCAGGACTCTGTGATACCCAGGAAAATGGCATCTAGTACCAAGAAATTGACAAAGCACAGCTTCACCAAGAAAAGAGTAACAAAATCCAGTGCCACAGGACTACCTAAACCTAACAGCAGTCATACAAAAGGCAGGCATTGACCTCCCACAGAAATAAATCTTCAGAATGCTGTTTAGAGACATACAGGGCATTAAGGAAGAATCACAAAAAAGGATGAAGTGATAGAGGAGATAAAGGTCATGAACAAAATGAAAATAAAAGAGCAAAGTGGTGAGATAGCAAAAAATAATAACAAAGTCATGGGCTTCACCCAGCAAATGGAGGATGGTGAGAACCATACCAATGACTTAGAGGACTCACAAGCAGACATTAAGAAATATGAGAGTCTTAGACTCTCAGAGAAGCTAAAGAAAACTTCAGAGTTCTGATGTTTTGAGACAGAACAATATCAAAACAATTGAATTATCAAAGTAATACACATCAAGGAAATCAGCGTCAAAAGTAATGATGGAATTCTTGGAGGAAACTTCCATAGTTAATGAAAGAAAATTAGGCAACCATCCAAGAGGTCAAAAGAATATCAGTTAAACTGACCCCCCAAAAAATGTCACCAAGACATATAGTTGTTAAACAACACATATTTTAGAAAAAGAAGAAAATTATGAGAGCAGCTAATGAAAAAGAGATGATCACATAGAAAGGCCAGCAGAAAAGAATATTCTCAGAAGCAATATATTGTGAAAATTGAAGGAAAATAACACAAACCCAAGAATATTCTATCCAGCTAAATTATCTGTCAAGGTTGATTGAGAAGTGAATCCTCCCGAACAAGAAAAAACTCAAAACATATAGTAAAATGAAACAAGCACTGCAAAAGATCCTTTTTGACCCAGTGTGGGCAGAAGAATAATACTCACCAAGCATATAAAAGAGACCACCACACAGAACAACTCCACATAGAGACCCTCAAAAGGAAAACAGCCTTTAAGATAACATTGGATCAACATTTAAAAGAAGGCAAAAATGAACCACAACAGTCAACATGTACAACCCATGAAGGAGAAAAGGGTATAGGAAAACACCCATAACTAGAAGAATAAATTGACATCACAGAGTCCACACATAGAGGTAATAACCCTGAGTATCAACGGAATCAACTTTGGCCTTAAGAAAGAGAGACTAACTGATTGGCTTAGAAAATGCAACCCCTCGATCAGCAGCCTAAAGGACATACATTGCAAGATTACAGACAAAAATAGACTGAGAATCACAGTCTGGGAAAAAAACATACAAAGCAAATAGCAACTCAAAAAAAGCATGAGTTTCCATGCTGATCTTGGACAAAATTTAATCTCAAAATGCAAACCATAAAAAGAGATAAGGAGGGGCATTATATAATGCTCAAGGCAACTGTATACCAAGAACTACTAAGCATTGTAAGCATTTACTTGTTGAAAAAGCAATCCACATATCAATCTTATGCTCAAAAGATGAGAAAAGAAATTACAGCCTCAATAATTATAGTAGGTGACTTCAATAATCTGCTCTCTGTGAAAGAAAGATCACTGGAAATAAAACTCAACAAGGATGCTAAAGATCTAAATACTGCCATTAGATGTTTTAACCTGATAGATATATACAGAGTTCTCCACCCAAATACAAAAAAAAAAAATCACAAATTCTTTTCCAGTCCACATGGCACATATTTGAAGATAGACTACACGCAGGGACAAAGGTCAAATCTTCATCAGTTTAAGCACACTGATATCATACAGACCTGTAGCTCTTACCACTGTGCCATAGGCTCAAAATCAACAAAAGGAAGATGAAGAAAATAAAGGTAAACAATTGGAGAAAGAATAACTATTGCAAAAGGAGTGTGCACTGGCCCAGATCAGAAAGGAAATAAAGAAATTGCCAGAAACCAATGAGAGTGAGAATATGATGTATCAAAACTTATGAGACACAGCAGAAACAGTCTTCAGAGAAAGTTTCATAACAATACATGCACACATAAAAAAAGGAAGTGATACTTATGGTTTATATGCTGGCACAAAATTTGCAGCAATTAGAGCAGAGCCAACAAGACAATCCAACTGATAGTACAAGAAAAGAAATAATAAAAATTAGGGCTGAGAGTCAGGAGAGCATATATAAACAAACTGCAAGAAAAATTAATGCTGTTATAAGTTGGTTCTTCAAAAGGATAAATATATAAAAATACAAAATACACAAAACTAAAATATAAAACAGGATTGATAGGCCACTGGTAAATTTAACCAAAGAGAGAAAGGAACAAATTTCAATATCAAAAATGAATGATGAAAGAGGGGACATAACAACAGATCCTAATGAAATCAAAAGACTAATTGCACAGTACTATGAAGGACTGTTCTCCAAAGTATTCAGCAACTTGGAAGACATGAGAAGTTCTTGGAAAAAACAATCCCTCCATAGAGTATCCCAAGTGGACATCAAAAATCTCAACAGACCCATATCAATAGATGAAATACACAATGTTACCCAAGGGTCTACCAACAACAAAACATTCCCAGGACCAGTTGGCTTTACAGGAGAATTATACCAAGCATTGAGGGAAGAACTGAAACTAATCCTACACAAAATATTCTGGAACATAGAAAAAGATGGCAAACTTCCAAACTTTCAAATTCTTCTATGAAACTAGTATTATTATGATACGTAAACTGGGCAAGGATCCCAGAAGACCAATATCCCTAATGAACATTGAAGCAAAAATCCTTAACAAGATACAGGCCAAATTCATACAAAAAATACATAAAAATAAGGAGAAGAAAAAATATATAAAAATAATAACTCACCAAGTGGTAGCCATATCAGGAATGCAGCAATCATTCAACATATGAAAGACTATTAGTGTCATTCACCACATTGAAATGAAAAATTATAAGAACCACATGACAATATCAATAGAAAAAGCATTCGACAACATCCAACATGATTTCCTGTTTAAGACACTCAAGAAGCTAGGAATGGAAGAAAAATTCCTGAATATAATACAAGCTATATATGAAAAATAAACAGTTGATGTGATAATCAATAGAGAAAAGATGAGAACAACCCTTTTGAAATAGGAGATCAGACAAGAAAGTCCCTTGTCCCCATTCCTATTTAACATCATACTGGAGATCCTAGGGAAGAGTATGAGGCAAAGAAAAGGCATCAAAAGTATTTGTCTGGGGAAGAAGTGAAACTGTAGTTATCTGGAGATGATATGATTTTCTGTATGGAAAATGCCAAAAAGTTCCATAAAAGGAATACTACAAGTGTGCCACTAGTGTGGCAGGTTATAAGATCAACAAACAGTAGTCTATTGAAATATATATATATTTCAAGGACACAGAAGAGGTGAGCAAATAGGTGGCATCCTTCACAATAGCTAAGCACAAATTGAAATGTCCAGATATATATGACTAAAACTCAAAGATCTGTAAAGGAAAACTACAGAAAGCTTATAAAAAAAACCAAGGGTGACCTCAACAAAGGGAAGGATATTCCATGCTCGAGGATCAGAAGACTCAATACAATAAAGATGGCAGTTTTGCCCATGGCACTCTTTAAGTTCACTGCTATCCTAATTCAAATATCGTAATCTTTATTCAAAAATTAAAAAAAAACTGATCACCAAGAAGAAGGAAGAACTATCAGAGAAATCATCTAGAAAAAGGACCTAGTTGGAGTGCTTTATTTACCCAACTTTAGAACCAACAACTACTGTGGTCAAAAGAGTGTGCTATAGGTATGATGACAGATATTCAGACCAAATGAAGAGGATTGAAATCCAGGAAATAAAACTATCAGCATACAGACAGCTGATCTTCGATAGGGCCCTAACAATATCAGATGGGAAGCAAATTCCCTCTTCCTTATGTGGTGCTGGAAAAAATGGACATATACATCTGCAGAAAAATTAAGCAAGACCCTTACCTCACTCCACTTACAAGAACTCAAGGTGGATCACAGATTTTGAGGTAAAACCCCAAAGTATTAGTGTGAACTAGGAAATTGGAACAAATCTGAGAACTTTGAGTATAGAATGGAAACCCAAAACCAATCTGTAGGCAATTGAACATCCACTTACAGAAAGGTTGTGGAGAGAAGACTGGCCAGTGACAGTGCAGTATAGCACCAATGAAACACACACACACACACACACACTTACACAGATGCATATATATATATATATATATATATATATATATATATATATATATATATTTCCTATGGTTCTTTAATGCTTCCTCTGCCCCACTATAATGACCTGAATTATAACTTTAAAATCTGATTAGATCAGAGGATGTGCATGGGTACAGAGGAGAGATGGAAACACAGGGAATACAGGATATATAAACTTCTTGGGACCAATATTAAGATTAGCCAAAGCCATACCAGGAGGGGAAGGGGAAGGTGGGGAGAGAAATGAGAACCAGTCACAATGACCTACTTATAACTCCCTCCCAGGGAGATAGACACAATATAGGGGGATAAAAAGAGAAATTGGGCACATGGAAAAATAATAATTTATAATTATCAAGGTTTCATGAGGGAGAGAGAAGGAGGGAGGGGGAAAATTAGGAGCTGAAACCAAGGGATCAAGGAGTAAGAAAATGTTTTAAAAATGATGATGGAAACAAATGTACACATGAGGTCACACATGTACATATGTATGGATTGTGATAAGAATTGTACCTACCCCCCCCCAAAAATGATTAAATAGTAAAAAAACCACCGTTCATGAAGAAAGTAAAGGGTCATTAAAAACACTTAAAAAACATTTTTAAAAGATCAATATGGGTACCAGAAGAAACTCTGAAACTTGCTCTTAGTTATAGAATAGTTAAAAGAAATGGAAAAAAATAGAAATCAAGGAGCAGCACAGAAAAAAATTAAAGAACAGCTTGAAAGGCAAAGTACAATATTAAAATAATATGTACACTGGTCTAGAATTAGAAATCCAAAATGGAAGAAGATGCTCAGCATATTTTAAGCTAAAAGAACTAAAGAAAATAATTAAGCCTCAAATGGCAGTCCTGAGCTCTGGGAAAAATAATGAATTATGTGGGAAGCATCAGAAAAATATGGACACAATACATAGTCACTGTGTGTGGCAGTAATGTGCTCGTGTATTGATTTCATGATTCGAAGTGTAAGGGTGGAGTCTAGCCTGTGGATCTGGACATAGCCAATGAGGCCTCTGTGTGGGCATGGCTTTCTCCTGATAATTCTGGGAAATCTTGTGGTATTTTCCAATTGGAATAGAGATCCTTGACTCAGTCTCTGGGAGATGAACTACTGACAAGATGAGATGAAAGCATGCTGATTGATCCTGATTCCTGGAGCATGGAGGAGCCAGAGGAGAGGCCATATGGGATTGCCCTGATGGAGCCAAATCTCTGGGTCAGATGAAGCCACTTGGAGACTCCTGACAGTGCTGAAATGATTGAGAGGCCACGGGAAGACCCCAGCCTGTGCTGAGATGCTTCTACTGCTTCTACTGCCACCGGACACACAAGACTCTGTACCCACTGGCCTGTGATTGTCCTAGTGTCATTGCACGTGCTTCATAAGTTGGAAGGAGACTTTATAGGCTGATAGTGGACATATGGGCTAATATCAGACTTGTAATCTTGCACTGGACTGGGTTGGCATGCTTTCTCAATGTTCCTTTCCTCTTGGATATAAACCTTTCCCTTATATCAATAAGCTTTCTTATGAATTTGTTGCCCGTCTACCCAGACTAACACACTGTACCAAAATAGAACTAGTCTACAGTCAAACATGTCAGGAATTAGCATGAGTAAAAACCAATGGTACTGAAGTAGATGTTCAATTTTCACTACATGCACTAGCCAAAAACAAGGCTCTGGGAATTGATGATATATTCATTAAAATGTTTCAAGAAGCTGATGAAAGCAGTTAGTCATCAATGCAGGAAATTTGGATAACTACCTGGCCATCTGACTGAAAAAGAAATGCATATTTGTACCATTCCAAAGAAAGAGAAACCAACAGAATCCTCACATTATAAACAATATTTCCCATGTATGGTGTTTTATAATTAGAATATCAGGTTGCTGTTATATAATATTTGTCAGCTAAAACATTCTAATTTTCACTATTTCAGACCTGATGCTTCAAATAATATTCAGCACATTGAGTTGAATAAATACTCATAAATTTGCCACACAATTCCTGCTTTAGGTGGCTGTTAGCTGAGTGATATCAGAATCATCTACATTGATTGATATAATGAATTGGATAATTTTCACATAATTTTTCTAGATTTTTTTTGAGGGCTAATAAGAATAAAATAAATCCTTTTCTCAATTGTGTTTGAGTGAATAGGGAATGTTTAGAATTCTTGGTGTTAATTTTATCAATTGCCAGGACAACTTGGAAAAATAAAAGGGCCAAAGTAAGCAGAAAATTGATCCATTAGACTTCAGGTCAACCATATATTAATCTCCTTTGGAAAAGGATTTCAAAGGATTTCCAAGGATTTCCAAATTACTGCATTAGTCACTATTTACTTGGTGGTCCCCACCCCCTGGATTAAGAAAGATTTCATAAAACCTTCTCATTCTTTGTAATCATGTTCCATAACTTTCAGACCTATTGATTAATTCTTGTGATTTTACATATAGGCATTTTTGTCTGCTTTTCTATTGAAAAATAAAGACTAAGTAAGGCATTTTGATTCAAAATGTGTATCCAATGCAAACATAATCTTTAAATAAAATTTTCACATTTTGAAAGAGTCTGCAAAGTGTGAAGTGTCTGACTACTAGCTGGCCAGGTTGGAAGTTTGAACCCACCAATAGTCCACTCAATACGTCTCATAAAAACAAATCCTTTTTCAAAAGATCACAGCCTTGAATTTCTGTGGAGCATTTTTGTGGAAATTTTTAATCTGAACAAAATCTACAGCAACTAATGATGACAGCATTTGATGAGCTCTTCAATAACTAAAGAGTAATGGAATTTAAATAACTTATGTGGATACTAAAGGTTGCAGAGCATGCCAAAGTTCCTGTAATATATAAAACTAGATAATCATCATAATAATAAAATTATCACCCATCTTTTTCAAGAAGAACATAGGAAGAAGACAATCCAATATGAGTTGTACAAAGTCTAGGAGGATTTTTAGACAGTAAAAGTTTCTAAGTGAAAAGTCAATGGACAAAGATCTCATTTTAATAGGAATTTTTATCCAAACAATTACAATTCAGTCCAGCATGTTACCCATAAGAATGAGCATTGATTCTCACCATCAGTGGTTCTCAACCTTCCTAATGTCGTGACCCTTTCTTACATTGCCTCATATTGTGGTGGCCCCCCAACCATAAAAATTATTTTCATTGCTACTTCATAAATGTAATTCTGCTGCTGTTATGAATTGTGTGACCCTTGTGAAAGGTTCGTCCAACCCCCAGAGGGTTGAGAACCACTGCTCTATATCCTTTGGTTTTATTGTCACTCGACGCTTTAAGTTCTCACTGTTGCCTATTTTTGAAGAGAAATTTTGATGCTTTCCATGACATGCAGTTTGTATCGCCTCATTGGAATGTAATCATTTGCAATTATGCAAAATAAATAGAGAAGAAATATCTACACTCAAATGTACTGTACAAATTCAAATTAACATGTAATTGCTTATATTGGCAATCTCAGTATTGACTTTCCACAAGCAGGGTTCAAATTAAATGAATCTGTCTTTCTTATAAAATAATCATTCAACTAATTTAAAATAGTTTTATAGTCAACATGCATTTGTATGATACTCATGACAAATATCTTATTACAGCACAATAGTGGGTTTTTATCTTTATAACAGTCCATTATCAGATCTTGCCTTACAAATGTCACCATTTTGTAAAAGTTGCATTCATTATATTTGTGGAATAGGAAGATAAACAATTGAAATCTTAGCTAAAATTCAGTTCAACTCAGAGTATTTTCTCCCCAGAGAGTATTTCTGACATTTTTTTTCTAAGCTCAATTATAAGGTATTGGCAAAACAAAGAAATGTAATTTGTGTTCGTGGGTTTTTCAAGGCTCTTTAGTAGGGAAAAATACTACCCACTGTCATATATAGGACAAAAATAAGCCATAAATTAAATAATTTGGGAAACTACACTAGGTCACTTAGAGAATAATGCTATTACCATTACTGTTACTATTTTTGGTATTTCATTTTGTGGTTTCATTGATCTTTGGGTGAACAAAATAACCAAATAATGAAAAGCAATTGATTCAATTCTAGTTAAGTACATGCTATTCTGAACAATTTTATTTCCATTTTGTACATTAGTGTTAAAATTTTTAATTTTTTAATTTGGAAGTTTGTCAATTTAATAAAACAATAAATATTTAAAGCAGCACATACAGTCTTTTAAAATACACAAGAGCAAATCTACTTTCATTCCATTTTGATCTTTTTAAATATTCTTATTAATCCTTATTTCAATATCGCAAAATAATTTAGTTTATCTTCCCATTGTTTATTTTCTGGAACATGCTTAAATAATCATCACATATGAATTTCTTCATAGTATTTCTCATATGAAGTTATAAACAAAATATTTCTGCAGGTATCTTTTGCAATTAAATTAATTTATATTTTGGCAATTATTTCATGACCATATTTTCTTCATGCATGCATTCTAAAATATATAAATAACCATGGAATCCAAATAGAAATAGAAGTTTTCATTTCCATTGAGCTGGGTTTTTTAGAGAAGCAAAACTTTGATGTGTGTTCATAAATAGAGAAATTATCATGAGTGCTCACAGTTTTAGAAGTGGGTAATCTAGCCTATTCAAGAGTTTGAGTGAGATGTGAGCTGAAATCTTCCCCTGATTCCTGTTGCTACAGAGACTGATAAAAAGGAAGCTGGGTGTTAAAGCAGGAAGATCACAGATAGACCGATGCAGAGGTGAATGAATATGAGATCAGGATATGCTGTGGATATAAGAGGATGTCAGTTAACCAGACATAGGATCTGGCTCTAGCAGTAGTAGTCAGCTTACACAAACTCTGTTTATACTAATAGTGGGCTAAAAACAGAATTAAAACACCCCTGTCACCAAATTAACTGCTTGGCTGCTTCGCAGAAAATCCCTGCATGGAGTTGACCACACGGTGGAAGATTATATCATCAAAGAACCCTGGCCCACTCATGCTGATATAATACTAACTATAGCATAAAATAATGGTAATTTTACCTTTTAAGAGATATTTAGTTGGAGGTTTAGTGGGTTATGCAATAGGCTGCCACAACATAAAGTCCATTGTTTGACTTTACCAGTTGTACCTCAGGAGAAAGGTGATATTTTCTGATTCTATGAATATTTACATCACAGAAACTTAAAGAGGCAGGTCTACTCTGTCCACAGGGTCACTATCAGTTAAAATGAACTCAATAGCAATGAATACTATTAAAGATAGTTTGCATTATTTTCATTTCTTTCAAAGATGAAATGGAATGCATAGATCAATATTCTAGGTGATAATGAGCTGAAAGGGATTAGTGTTGACCCTTTTGAATCAAAAAGCCCCAAGATTTACTATGTAGAGAAGAAGAAATTCAAGAATGGCAAAATATCCATCGTCAAAAAAGAAATTTCAAGCTCTATCTTAAAGGATAATGCTGTCTATGATATTACAATATATGTATCCATACAAGGAAATCTAGTCAATACAACTGTCAGGATATAGGTCCTCAACACTAGAATGGATCCTCATTAGTGACTTTGTGATTGTGGAAAATAATACAGATGTATAGACAGCACGGCACAGGGGCTATTTATTCTGAAGTCAGGTCCAAGAGAGTGAATGCATTTTCCAATTGGTGTATATATAAAAGGACTTACAGATCTTATAAAAGGCAAACATGTAAACACCTTATACTGAGAGCACATAGCTTAATCAATGGGATCACAAGCAGGTAACATAAGAGACAAGCAATGAAGTGACATCATTTTGACTTCAGATCTCCCTGAGCCCTCCTCAGGGGTGTAGGCTATGTTTAATGTCAGCAAGAAACATTGGAAGAAGGTCTGTTTCATT
Organism: Nesogale talazaci; assembly: GCA_004026705.1. Lineage (NCBI taxonomy): Eukaryota > Metazoa > Chordata > Mammalia > Afrosoricida > Tenrecidae > Nesogale > Nesogale talazaci. Next base: position 27,345 of record PVJH01004882.1, on the reverse strand, counting down.
TTATGGTGGATTGGGCTATAGAAGTTGATTGCTCTGATCTACAGATAAGCTTTGGGCAAGGTGAACAGCTAAACACAGGAATGATTCATCTTTTATATTGGTCTCTTTATAACTGTTCTTTCATGGAGGACTGTGTTCAGAAATGAGAATTAAGATTTATTTATACCTCATAACTGTGTCTTCCCCAACCAGAATTAGCTTTCCAGACCCATAATTATGAGCCTAGAGGATTTAGCTGCATTTCATTTTCATTCAGTCCCTCAGATTACCACATATAACAATCATCCAATATGATCACCAACTATGAGAAAATAAATTGAAGAATTCCACAAGAATACTCATTCTAAATCTGATCAAACTTGCAATCGAGTTGCATTGATAAGGAATGTGAGACTCAAAAACAGTAATTGGGAAAAATATTACTTTGGTGAGTAAGCTAGAGATCGCATGCTAAATTTTTGTAAGATCAATTACACATTGCAAATACCTTTTATCAACAATATAAATGGACTTCTGCAGATGGAATGCACAGAATTCAATTTGAGTATTTATCTGGAGGGACAATTGGAGAAGCTCAGCACCACCAGCCAAAATACTAAGCCCAAGATGGAATGTGAAACAGACCATAAATTGTTAATATGTAAGTTGAAGTTGAAGATGAATAAAATTAAAACAAGTCCAATGGAACCAAATATGACCTTATATATATTCCATTTAAATTTTGAGAACATCTCACGAGTAGATTTGACTCATTGAACACAAATCGTTGGAGGTTGGAAAAGGTGTGAGATAACATGAAGAACATATACATGAAGAAAGTAAAAGATCTATTAAAAGACAGAGGTGGGGGTGCAATCAAAGCAGATATCAGAAAAGGCTCGGAGACTTGCCTTTGACTGTAGAATATCTAAAGCAAATGGAAGAAATGATGACATAGAAGAATTGAACAGAAAATGTTAAAAGGTATCTTGGGAAGACAATAAACTATAATTGAATGTGTAAAGACCCTGAGTTAGAGGGCACAAAATGAAGGGGGTGGGGGGACAGCATATATCAAGCTGAAGGAACTTAAGAAAAATTCAAGTCTTGAGCTACAGTATTTAAAATTCTGTATGCAAAATATTGAACAATGTAGGAAGCACCATTAGAATATGGAAATTGAATGAGAACATGGCTGTCAAGTAACAAACACAGGAAGATATCCTTAGCCACTACAAGAGAAGAAGCTCTGCACTCTCCCAAAGTCAGAAAGACACCATGAACACTACATACACCAGTTCTTAAAAGTTGAAATTTATTGGAAAGGAGGAAACATGGGAGAAGATAATACAGTTACCTACATGAATATCAGCAAAAACTGTGGTGGCTGTGACTGATTATTCATTAGCTGTTTCTGTGCATCTCCATGTCACAATACAAACACATTAGTGGATGTCCACTCTCATCCATCATAAAACACTTACTTTCTCGCCTCTATTCTAACCCATCCAGTTGCAGCTTTAGTCCAGTTGCATTTATAGTCTCTGGTGGCCTCACCAGGATAATATAGTGGGGGTTGGTGAGCAGCACAATGAAGACATTCTCACTGCTTGTCATGGTGACTCATCCAAGAAATGCTTTCTACTCCCTGATTTTTGGAAGGCTATTTTCAATTTGCAAAGCTCCACACGGATTAAGTCTCTAGAGAATCCACTCTCATATTTGATCAGATATGTCAATATGCTTGCTATCAGACAGTTTTTTAGCAAACGTCAGTATTTTAGCAAACATCAGTATGCAGATGACACAACCTTGCTTGCTGAAAGTGAATAGGACTTGAAGCACTTTAGTGATATTGGCCAAGTATTGCAGCTTTCAACATGTTCATAGAAACAATAATAAAAAATCAAAATTTTCCCTTGTCCTCAATAACTTTCAATTCTCCAATAACCACGTATTTAAACCTGGTGTCAAGTTGCTGTAGTATTTATCCGCAATGAATCATTACAATATTTTATCGCTCATTGTGTCAAAATATTATAGTAAGACTTATAAATGTCAGCATGTGTTCAAGGCATAAATCTGTCACAGAAGGAAACTGAGTAATCAAAAGTAAGACTATAGTCTTTTAAAGCAGAAAAGTTGTGATATCAGTACAAGATAGTCCAAATATAGCTTCAGCTCTCAGAGATTTTGCTATTGTACAGTGTGTAGTGGTCAGTAATTTAGAAAAGAACAATACTTGGCTCTGGATTTTTCATAAGTTGTGTTTAGATGTCAGCCAGTGTTTTGATTTCTTGAAGGTGTGATTGAGAATATTCACCCCAAGAAGTTTGAGGTAAGGCCATAATTTTTATGACTCCTGGCAGATGGCTAGTTTCTCCCCATGTAGAACTCTCAAACTAAATGCTTGACAAACCCACAAATGTGGTCCAAAGCAGAGTGCAGAAAATTATAAGATCCAGTTTAAGATGTCTCCAGTTATCAATTGCATCATATGTGCTAGAACAATCCACTATGTAAATTCCTCTAATTGGGAGTTGAATTAGGCACCTGATTATGATAGGAAAAGTGGCAAAGAACTTGTGGAGATAACAAAACTATTGCTTTATTCACCTCTCAAATTTTAAGAAACAAGGAAAGGCCACTAGGCCAGGCAAAATTTATGACTGCTTCTGCTTATAATAAAGTAAAGTAACTTCCTTTTCTTTTTTATAAATTGGCCATGTAAAAAAACACAGAAAAATAAAACAAAACACAATGACAACAAACACTGGTATCAAGTAAATTCTGACCCAATGTCCCTGTAAGGAGTACTTTGAATGGCTCTTAAATTTGAAATTGTAAAATGTTACAGTAGCAAAAAGTCCTTTTTTTCTCCTTTTAACTCCATTTAAATCATTAACCTTGTAGCTGGTACCCCAAAGTTTAACCTATAATGCCACCACAAGAAATAATAACCACTCATTGCCATCAAATCAATTCTGATCTACTGCGACCTGAGGGGTGAGATCATATCTTGTTATGGGAGTAGAAAACCTCTTCATTCTGCCAAGTATCAGCTGGTGGTTCTGAACAACACCATCAGAGATTCCTTAAATCAACTTTGTTATTATAGTTAGGTGCCATGTAGATAAATTGCTTTCAACTCACAGTGACCACATGTACCAAAAATCAAAATACTGACTAGTCCTGTTCCATCCCCAAAATTGTTGCTATGCTTAAGCCCACTGCTATAGTCATTATGTCTTCTTTTTTCACTGACCCCCTATTTTTCCAAGCATCATGTCTTTTTGCAGGGATGGGTCACCCCTGATAGCAAGTCCAATTTACAGTAGTAAAGTGCTCAGTGCTATCGAGTTTATTCTGTTTTCTAATTATCCTATAAAACAAAAAACAAAAGCAATTCACTGTCACTAGAATCAATGCAGACTCACAGAGACCCCCTCTGAGTTTAGAAGACTGTAACTGTTTATTGGAGTATGGTTAGCTCAGTCTTCTGTGGAGCTGCAGGTAGTTTCGAACTGCAGACCATGAGGATTCAGCCCAATATGTAACCAACCATTACACCGCTAGGGCTCCTATTTAGGAGTGCTGATACATACTTATGAGTGCTGATCTTGTCATCTTTCGCTCATGAAATGGCTGATCATTTTGAACTGCCAAATTTTTAAATAACAAATAATACTCAACACAACATTAAGGTTTCTTAAATTGACCTTACAGAGATTCTCAAAAATGCTCTCACTAAGCTACTGCTCAGGTAGTCCAAATTTGTCTGTCTGGGATGAGACTCAGGCATGTGTATGCGTGTATGCATGTGTGTATATGTGTGCATGTATGTATGTGTGTATGTGTGCATGTGTGTGCATTTATGCAGAGCCATAATTGGGAACCATTGACATTTAATTATTTTTGAAAAATTTCAAATTTTCATAAGGCCTTTCCAAAGGTTCTTAAATAAAGAAAATTATTGGGATTTGGAGATATTTTTCTTTGAAAATCATAAGACCAATAATTAGGTGTGTCTGAAGCAGCATTTTCACATAGTAATTGTAGTTAAGAAAGATGCAGGGTTTTCATAATGTTAATTTCAATGTTACCTTGTCACTTATCAGCATGTTCATTCCTTTAAAGTCTGTAAAAACAAAAGTAAATTTTATTCCATAACTTTCCAAGTTAGAAACATATTTTAGGGTTTAGGTTAACAAGTTGCTTCTATTTTTAGATTCAATTACCAACAGTATTTCTCTTAGAAATGTTCTTTATTAAAGAAAAATAACCAATCAGACTTACAATCAATCTTTGAAAAAGATATAATAAAAGCACCCTGTGAAAATGCCATTTTACTTCCTAGGGAAAAAAACACATCAATTACAACTAGTTTCCCTACTTCTCTCCTATGTACTCTCTGTATAATTTTTTTTCCTTTCTCCTTTGTGTTTGTTTTTCTTATGTGTTTGTTTCATTCTGTCATCCACAGGGTCACAATGAGTTGGAAATGGTTCAATGTACCGAACAGCAGCATCACCGTTGTGTGTGTGTTATATCCCAGCTTCTTATAAGGAGCCCTAATACCATAGACTGGGCTTTCTATTCTGGCAAATAGTTACAGTCTCAGACACTTATAAGGGTATCAGTGTGGGTCAGATCGACTCAATGGCAATGCATTTGTCTTTTTCTTTTTTAAAAAATTTTAAGTCACCCATGCCACTTAGAGTTTATGCAGTTGTGATTATTATACAAATACACAAAATGGAGGTTCAGGCTTATTAAAATATAGCTGTGAAATATCAGGGAGCTCCAAAGAGTCTAGGAAAAAAGTGAAATGGAAGGATAGTGGATTTTTAAAAAATGAACTTCTTAAAGTTTCCTTGTATGTTGATTCCTAGATAGTTGAGTATATTGGCATGTTTAGGTAAGAGTAGAAAAATACATATTTATGCTTAGCACTATTACTACTTTACTAGCATTAATCCTTTTTCACTATATGATAAATATATTTTAGAAGTATATACTTTAAAAAAAATTCTGGAACTGAAACACAGACATTCAAATGAGTGCAGGACAGCAATAAATAGGCAGGCTGCCAACAACAGCAAAAATCTTCGGGCCAATAAGTTGATTCCAACTCCTAGCGACCTTATAGCACAGTGTAGAATTTTTCCTGTAAGTGGCATTCCACACATGTAACTGCTTAGGAGCATAAACCTCATCCTTCCCTACTAGAGCTACTGATGGTCTCAAAGCTTGACCTTACACTTAACACTTCAGAGTACAGCTCACTATGCCATAATGGCTCACAATTAGGGGTTATAGTCTGGGTAAATTATTCATATATATGTATGTATGTATATGTAAGTATATTTATACAAAAGATGACTCCATACATATATCTGGCTAATGAGATCTTGAAAATTGACCATAGATCTATATCCTATTGTATATATTAATATATTTACATACATATTGCCAATATTTATACCTCTATAATTTTTTTTTGTCCCCTAATTCTTGCCTCTCTTTCTTTTTCCATTCCTCCTGTCCCAATATGATTTTTGAGCACCATTCATCACTCCACAGATTCTCTCAGGCACATTGCACTTGCTCAAACCCCACCAGGCATTCTACACCCATCTAACCATCAATTTTAGATCTCTTCTTGTTCCTTGCCCCTAAGTTTCTTGGGTTCCCCACCCTCACCCTTTCCCCTGCTTCTTCCTCTCTCATGTCTACCCAGAACCATTATTGCCATTGTGTTCTCCTTGGGATAGTTTATCTTATTTATCTTATGGTAGTAGATGAACATCTGGCCTCTATTCAAGTCCTGCCTCAATTCAAGAACTCTTTGTTGTAATAACCTGGCACTCTGTGTTGCTCACTTTTCCAACATGATCACAGAAGATAAAATCAGTGCATAAGAATATGTGGTGAAGTAAGATAATGGTGTTCAGCTATTAGAAGGTAAAGTATCTTTTTAAATCTTAAAAGTTTGAAGTTAAGCAAGCCGCCATCTATCAGGTAACCAACACATGGAAGAAGCCCACATGGATGAAGTGCACAAACCTGTGCAATCACGAGGAGTTGATGGGACAGGTATCAGGCATCAGAAGATCCAAAACAAATAATCATATTTATGTGAACGAGGAGGGTCAGAATGGAGACCCAGAACACATTTGCAGACAATTGGACATCCCTTCACAAAAGGGCCACAAGGAAGGAAGGAGTCCACCAACGTGCAAGGTAGCACTGAAGAAATGCACAACATTCCTCTAGTTCTTTAACACTTCCTCCTGCCCACCCCCACTCTCACCCCTCATCCTGCTGTATGACCCAGTTCTACCTTGTACAGATAGCACCTCTCAGTAAACAAAATCCAGAACAGTTAAAACCCTCAGAACAGAAATGGGGTAGTGATAGCCTATGGTAGGGGAAAGGTAGGGGAGAAGGGGTAGAAAGAGAAAATCAATTGTAATTATCAAACAACAGGGTACAAACAACAGAAATGTGGGTGGAGTCTGCAGATTGTGTGAGACAAGAAAATAGCAATAATTTATAATTTATCAAGGGTTCATGAGGGTGACAGGATGGTGGGTGAAGGAAAAAGGAGCTGGTTCCAAGGGCTCAAATAGAAAGAAAACACATTGAACATGATAATGGCAACATATACACAAATGAGATTTATACAATTGATGTGTGGCCTGTTATAAGAGTAATAAGATCCCCCAATAAAATCATAAAAAGAAAAAGTGATTATAGAAATAGAAGAGAACCAATAATAAAATGTGAAATCATTTAACAAAAGGAGATATATAAATAGGCAATTAAATCAGAAAAATATCCTGCTCATTATCATGTCAATAGGGTTATGAAAATAAAACCACAGTTACTATCGAAATATTAATGGAATGATTAAGATCCAAACTTGGATAATATCAGATTTGGGGCCCTGGTGGCACAGTTGTTATATTGCAGAGTTAGGTCCACAAGGGCAAATGTTCAAAACCCACAAGTCCGCTGGGAATAAGGTGGGGTTTTTCTACTCCCACACACAATTATGACGTCAGAAACTCAGAAGTACAGCTGTATAATCCTTTATAGAGTCACTGGGAGTTAGCATGGAGACAGCAGTGAGTCAGTGGAGGAACCAGAAATCTCATGCATTGCTATAGAGAATATAAAACAATATATCAATGAGTGATCATTTCTCAAAAGTTAAATATGCAACTATCATAGGACTCAACACTTCAAATCTGAGTCATTTAACCAAGGTAAATTGAAATGTTGACAAAAATGCTTTAACAAGATTGTGAATGAAAGTCCTCTTAAGGATAATTAGAAGAGAAATGCATATCTATGTCTAGTGAAAAGACAATGTATAGCTGAGCCCCGGTAGTGTAGTGGTTGAGTGCAGGACTGCGGCCAACTGGCTTGGCAGTTCAAATCCAGCAGCAGCAAGGCTGGGCCTCCCACTCCTACCAGAGGGCAGTGATGCCTAAAAAATAAAAAATAAAAAAGACAATGTATAGCAAATATGTTGTATTTCATTTTGTGGTAATGGAGAAAACTATTAAGTGTACTTCGAATTTCTAAAAAGACAAACCAATCTGTCTTGGAAGAAGTACCACCAGAGAGCTCAGGCGAAGGATGGTCAAGTTTCATCTTTCATAATCTTGACCTGTTTTCAGGAGAGGACATCCTATTTGGTAAAGTAGTGTGGCAGTGAATCAGAGAAAGGCCTTCAAAGAGATTGATAGTCAATGTGGCTGCAACAACAAGTTCAAGTATTAGGAACAATTGTGAGGATGCGCAAGATTGGACCGTGTTTTCTTCTGTTGTGAAGAAGGTCGCTATGGGTCAGATTGAACTCGACAGCACTCACTATCACAATATTGTCGATAAAATGTGAAAGAATACAAAAAAGGGGTGATCTAGACCAACCACAGCATGAATATCAAAAAAAATTATGTTTAAAAAGCAGTCAAAAACTATTAAAAAAGTCAAAAAGCATTGCTATAAAATCATAAAATTCACTGTCATGAATCAATGTAACCTCACAGATACTTTATGAGTACAACTTTCTCTGTGCATTTCAGAGACTGCAACTGTTTAGGAGAATAACAAGGTCAGTCTTTCCTCCAAGGAGTAGATGGGGGTTTTAAACTGCTAACCCTCCAGATCAGTGTGCAATCAGTAGTCACTAAACAAAAACAGATCCAATTGTGAATCGAAGTAGCATAAGATGAAGGCAATGCTACTTAACACATCTTCTACCTCTATCTAAACACTTTGGAAAACCATGTTTCCTTCTCTCTAATATTTGATAAAACCACCAGTACCCTGGGGGGAGAAATATGAGGATACCTATTTATAAAGATTTATAGCTTCAGAAAAAAGGCAGAACTTAAAAGGGTCACTATGAGTTGAAATCAACTTCATAGCAGGGTTTGTGTGTATGTGTGTGAGTGTGTCTTTGTTTATTTGTTTAATCCATCTTCAGAGAATTCTACATTCTAAAATTTATACTACATCTAAATGGCAATTCTGGCAAGGAGCAGACTGAAGTGGCAAGTTCATGGAAGAAGGCTGGAGGGAGTAAGGTTTCCCAATGATATTGTTATAGAACAAACCTTGCACCGTTGTCATGAATGAAAAAGAAAAAAATGTTTTCAGTTCAGATTTCCTGGCAATTTTCTCACCAATGCAATTTTTAATTTTCTTACAACTTCTCCATAGTAAGTACCTGTTGTCTTGTGTCTTTTAAGAAAATATAACAAGATTATTCTTTGGTAACTAAGGAACAGTGGATTTAACTTCCTTAGCTGACCTCTCTGCCTTGAATATAACTGGCCAGTAGATCATCCCTGAAGTCATTGTTCTGAATAGACCTTCCCCACACACTCTATAAGTTATTTAAGGAGTTAAAGACAAACAGATTTCTGTGACAACTTGTTTGTAGACAATCACTAATCACAGAGGCAAATATAAGCACATTTTGTTTGGAATAAACCATTGCAATTCTGTATTTGAAGTCTAGTACACTATTAACCCTCTTTCATTTTTGTTATGTTTTTCTGTATATGAAACCCTGGATTGATGAAGACAGCAAGTAGAATAAGGGTTCCTGAGGGGTTCAGTTAGGGAAAGGGGAGAACTGTAAAAGAAAGCTGATATTAAGTAATTCAAGGAGGAAGGAAATGTTTTGAAACCAATTATAGAGGTAGTTGTACAGTACTGTTTGATGTGATTGAACTATGAAATGTTATGATATCTGCATGAGCTATGAATAAAATGGTTTTGAAAAGATAATTACCTTTGTATATGTGTGAGGATCAGATTGATATGTTATCCAAGAGTAGGAAGGCTATACTGGGAGAAGTCAATTTCCAGGAAGATGAAGGACAGCATGAAGGACATCAGATACCTTATGGAATATGAGGAATTTTGCATATTCTCTCTGATTGTGTGTATACAACTACTAAAATGATCACAATAAATATTTAACAATTATGCATTTTGCTATTTGTAAATTATAACTATATACAAATTTTAAACACCAAAATTAATATGTTTTCATTTATCTACATCAACTCTTTTTTGGAATAATATAAGCACATAATTGAGTAAGATCTTATGATATAAACAACATAGAATATATTGAAAGTCTACAAGAAAAATACAAATTTTAGCAGTGATGCCCCCCCCCAAAAAAAACAAAAAAAAACCCCAAAATTCAAATTTTAGTATTCAAAAAACAAAAGATCAAAAAGTTATGATCCTGGTAGCTTTCTTTTTTAAGTAGATGCAGCACCATGAAAGACAGAAATTGAAGACCAGTTAGAAGAAGATCTCTAAGAAAAAAAGGAAATAAAGAAATTAGAAGACAGAGAGACAGAAGAGAGTGAGCATATAAAATATGTTATACTTTTTATATCATCATGCAAATTGTAAACATCATGAAATTACATCATAAACTAATTCAACACGTATCTTTCCCAAAAGAGAGAGTGATAATCCTAAACCACAAAATACTATCATGAATATCTTTGATAAAATAATATAACCTTAGACAAACCCACAATACAGCTTAGAGAAATAGACCACATGTACCTGATTTAATATTTTTTCCATCATATGCTGTAAAAATTCCACTAGTGACTGATTTTAAGCTATCTGTGTGATGCTATTGAACAAAGAATTTGGAAGTAGTTTGCTAGTCTTAGTATATCTAGTATAGTAATGCAACAAGTATAAATATATTCAAGAATATAATTTGCAATGAAATATAGTAAGTAACTTTTGAGCTGATATTTTGAGATTCTCTTAAGATACTCCCTCAAAAACCTTAAAATTATTGTAAAACTAAAACGTATTCAAAAGTGGTCATGAGTCACTTACCCATAACCTGTGAAAGTGAGGCTCCTTAAGCTGCCTCTTATATTCTTTTTCCCCCTCTTCTTTTACTTTAAGATAGTCAAGGATTATTCATTATGCTGTTCACCATCTATCTTTATTTTCTTTTGAATTAGAATGACACGCCATTATTTTCAGTTTCATTTTTCCATGTCATTGATGCTTTCAAGAATCTTTTTTTCTTGTGATCTAGCAGTATTGATTTGCCTAATTGCTCTAATTCTAGTTTCGTAAGCTTAACAGCAAAGGTCATGAAATACTGCTTACTACATTCTATTGCAGCACCCAAGACATATAATAGCGTGTACTATTATTTGTGATAACTTTGATTATTTGAGTTCTGCTTTGTCATTGAACAGAATACTTTTCTTTTCCATTTATAAATACAATAAACGAAGAAGAGATATAATTTGAGTAACTATTCCCTTTGTTTATTATCACATATTTAATCATGGGCTAATATAATTTGACTTTTAATAATGGTTGTATGTCAGTCAAGAGCTGTTTCAAGAATCCCTAAATATTAAAAATTAGCATTTGATAACAAGTAGAATCCATCTCTCACATGCTACAGAAATAATTTCACAGCATTCCCAAAACACAAGAAGCATCAATTTTATAAATGCAATGAGAAACACACATGTCAAGAATTATGGTTTGATATTTTCATAGAACCCTCCTAGTCCTGATAGAAATAATATTTGTACCATTAAAGTATATGTACAATCAGAACGCACAAATTAAAAAATAACACATGCAAGTACAATTTTGTTGAAGATCACTCTGATTGATTCAGTAGTACACTGACAGGGAGCTTCCAGAAGTTCCACAGATGTTTAGAAAAGGAAATATAACCAGGAATATTATTGTAGACATCATATGTTCTTTGCAGAAAGAAGTGAATTATAGAAATATATATATATTATGAAAAGGGATTCACTCTATAGGCACAATATTATATGGCTAACATTGATATGAATGGAAATTCATGTGGAATTAGTACATGGATCAAGAGGTAGTCTTTCAAAGAAAACAAGGGAATACTACTGGCTGGTTTAAAATCACTTGAGCAAATAAATGGGAGATTCCAAACACAAACCAAACTCACTATCATTAAGTCAATTCCAATTTACAACAGCCCTACAGAACAGGGTAGAAGTGCCCCTGTGATATTTTGAAATTGTAACTCTTTAAAATTTTTTGAAATTTAACTCTTTAGAAACCACGTCTTTGTTCTGCAAAGCAACTGGTGGTTTTGAAATGCTCACCTTGTGTTTGTCACCAAACGCTAACCACTGGCCAGTGGTTGCACACCAGGGCTCCTTTCCAAAAATAATCCATGAAGATGGATTAACTGACATAAAATTTGGCAGTAGTAATGGAGGAAGTATGTGTTTTCATGTTTAATTTAATTGTCTTCATTTATTTGTTAGATTAAAAAAAATAAAAGTTGGGGGTAGAACTCGATAAGGTGTTTCTTTATCCTGCTTGAAAGTACTAAATTTGATGTGCTCTTGCTCATTAATGTCAGCAGGGAGATGGTATGACAATTTTATCGAATGATGCATATGTAAGAAATAAATATTTGAATTCTTAGAATGTGTAATTGAATCTAAAATAGAAATTCTGGAAGCATGAAAATATATTTTCAACTATTTTGTTGTGAATTTTTTTATTAAAAATATCATCTTTTCTGCTGCCTTCATCTTTGATCAGAAAAGGTCCTGAAGTGAGTGATGATAGGAATGTATTCCTGGAAGGAGACTTGTTAGCTACATGCCTTTATCAAGTTGACCAACAGTTTCAAAATTGAATGAACAGATTCCCAAGACTATTTCACAGTTACTGAACTAGAATCTGATCTAGGGGAGATTCTTAATTTTTATAGGGATAATTTATAAACATTTGTTAAAGAAGTAGAACAGACCTTCACTTGCTATGTTAAGAATTTCCATAAACTCAACAAAATAAGATTTAAAAATACATAAGAATTTCCATAAACTCAACAAAATAAGATTTAAAAATAAGATTTAAAAATATAATTAAATGGATATTTCTGTGCAAATCTCATTAGTATGCATATAACTATTGATACTGTACACATAAATGTCATAATATAATCCCCATTGTGTTTTTGTGTATTACTTTTAATTTGTACTTTTTCAAGTACTCTAACATTCTCTGCCTCTTTTCTTCTCATTTTTGCTTTTACGAAATTGTTAACCTTTTAAGTACCTAAATTTCTTAATCTCTAAAATACTCTACTCAGAAAGCTAGAGCACTGGTTAATTTTGAAGATCAAATTAGTATTAATAAAACAGCACTGTGCTTGTACAATCTATTTTCAATCAGTCTGCAAATTTTATTATTTTGTTAATAATTCTCCAGTAAGAACCAGCAGATAATTGGGCCACTTTCTCTCACCAAATAGGTATTCATTATAAAGAATATTATATGATAATAAATAAAGGTAATCCATCTAAATATGTCCTTGCATTTAAAGACACTCCATGAAATATGTCCAAATGTCTAATGTTCCTCCACAAATTAACTTCCTTATAGTTATACTTTTTAAATTTTCTGTGATGAATATTTTAGAAGTCAGTCTTTAATTTATATCTTTAAGAGGGCTTTAATTGTATCTCAACATCATCTGCAGAATAATTTAAAATTCACAGTCTTGTATTATCACACATCAAATGTCACAGTCTGGTAGTTAATCTTATTGAAAGGTTAGTTATGTGTAGCACCTGCAAAGGTGTCTGAACTATAGATTTCCTAGATTTAATTCTAAAATGAGAATTAAAGTAAAATTAAATTGAGGAATTAAATGCCTTACTGTGTATTAGCTGATTTTTTGGATATCTCAATACCTTAAAAATCACTACCATGGGCTGAGCCCCGGTGTCGTAGTGGTTGTGCACGGGACTGCGGCCCACTGGGTTGGAGGTTCAATTCCGGCTCCCAGGAGCAAAGGCTGGGCCTCCTACTCCCACCACCTGAGGGCAGTGATGCCCCCCAAAAAATCACTACCATGTTTGCCATTGGATAAAGAATGGCAAATCGATATACAAAACAAATACTTCTCTTTCTAAAAGCTACTTAGATTCTGGGTATGTTTCTGTGTATGGTCCTACAAGATTGAAAGATGTATTTGATTTTTATTTATCAAAAAAACAAACATGACACAGACTAACAAAGAAGTATATGAAAGCACACAAAACTCACTTTATACATCTATATCTGTATGTATATCTATACCTATATTCATACTGCTATAGCACTCCTATGGTTTTAATTCATATTTTCCATGAATGAGCTTATTCTGAACAGATCACTTTAAACATGCCACTGTTACCTATGGGAGATGAGTACTCCATATAGCACACTCCTTGAGAGGCACCAGTGAATTCGTTCCTCATTATAGCAGTCCTACAAGTAGTAGAACCCAACTCTGAGTTCTGATGTGCCATCCACCCAAATTTTCTTATGTTTAAATCCATTGTTGTAGTCACTGTGTGAGTACATCTCATAGGTGATCTTAATCCTTTTTATTGATCCTTTAATATATAAAACATAAAGTCCTTCTTCTCACAATGATCCCTCATAAAACATGTTAGAAACATGTGAGACAAAGTATTTTCATAACTACTTTAGACATGTCCCGTTCCTCAAGCTGTTGCTTCAGTGCTCCTCTAAATTAAATTTCTCTGGGTTGAGGGGCTACTGTCCATGTAGTTGGGATTGAGGACAGGCCCTCAGCTCCCTCCACTGGCTCCCCACTTCCTGCTGTCATGCTGCATTCACATCCTGGAACACCAGGTTTAAGTTTGGTCTCTCTGTCCCTATGGAGATATAAACAATACCTTCCTCTACAGTGGGTTAGTGCCCTTTTCCCCTGCTACAGCTTTCTGTCTTTCCACCATGCCCCTCCTTTTTGGTTGACTACCTTATGTAGCCCTGGATTTGGTCTAGCCCCTGCCATACTACCTGGAACTCTTCCCAGGAATTTTTGTATAAGGTAACTTTTTCCCTCTGACTCTTGCATTTTTTTAAGCTTACTTCAGCAGACTCATGTTGTACTTGTCCTTTTGTGATTGGCTTACTTCATTTAGCATGATGTCCTCCAGTTCTTCCCATGCAGGCTTCTACTCCTTGTATTCACTACTGCTTTTCAGTGATGCATAGTATTCCATTGTCTGTATGTACAAAAGTTTTTAATCCATTCATCTCTTGATGAACATTTGGGTTGTTTCCAACTCCTTGCAATTGTGAACTGTACTGTGATGAACATTGAAGCACAGATGTCTGGCCATGATTTGTTTCTTGCCTCTTCTATGTATATGCCCAGTGGGGGGATTGATGGGTCTTATGGTAGCTCAATTTCCATATGTTTCAGAAATGGCTAAATTGATTTCCATAGTGGCTATACATACCCACAAGTCCACCAGCAGTGGATGAGAGTTCTTATGCCACCACAGCCTCGACAACACCAGTTTCTTTCTGAGATTTTTTGAATTGGGCTATTTTTGAGGGTGTTAGGCAGTAAGTATCTCATAGTTGTTTTAACATGCGTTTTTCTTATGGCCACTGATCGGGAAAATGCTTTATATGTTTATTGGTCATTTGGATTTCTGCTCCTGGGAAACTTCCGTTCAGGTCTTTTGCCCACCTCCTCAGTCTACAGTTAGTTTTTTTTTTTTTTTTAATATTGTAAGCTTGCAAAGTACTGTAGATTTTAGTAATTAGGGGTTTGGCTTATGTTTTATTGCTGAAGTTGTTTTCCCAGTTGGTAGGCTTACATCACATCACTTTCTTGGTAAATTCTTTAGATGTACACAGATAATTTATCTTCAGTTTAACCCACATGTCAATCTGTGACTCTTCTGTATTTGTATCCTTCCCTATTTCTGATAGCCTGTGTGTTCCCTGTCCCAAGATTCTCTGGTTTGTCCCAAGTCCCTCACTAAAGGCCTTAATAGGGCTTTTACTTCAAGGTCTGTGATCTGCCATGAATTTATTCACGTGCATGGAGTGAAGTAAGGGTCTTCAGTTTTTCTGCAGATATCCATTTTTTTCTGAATTGAAGAGGGCATCCACTTCTCATTCGATATTTTGGGGGCTCTTATCAAAGATCAAGTTGTGGCAGATGGGTTAAATTTAAGATAAATTACCAAGATAATTTGTCCTTTCAGCAGTCCATGTTACTTTCAATATTCTTTTCCAATGGTCCAATTCAAATACACCAATTCCTCTTTAGCCTTTTTTTGCTGTATCCAACTTTCACATACATCTGATGAACTGGAAAAACTATGGCTTGTGTCAGGAAGAGCTTAGTCTTCAATGTACATCCTTCCTTTTCAATATTCTAAATTAGTCTTGTGCAGCACATTGTGTAATATTTTGAAAGTAACATGGTCTGCTGAAAGGACAAAGTATCTTGGAAGAAGTAAGGCCAGAGTGCTCTCTAGAGGCCAGGATGACAATATTTTGTCTTACATATTTTAGGTTGTCAAGAGAGACCACTACCTGAAGAAGGACATTATTTTTGGAAAAGTGGAAGGGCAGTGAAAAACAAAACAAAAAAAGAATGTCCTCAATGATATAGATACACACACTATCTTCAACAATTTTATGTTTGGAAAAGTGGAAGGGCGGTGAAAAACAAAAAAAGACAAGGTCCTCAATGATCTGGATAGACAGTGTCTTCAACTATGTGTTCACTCAAAGAAATGATTGTGAAGATGGTTCAGGATGGGGCAGTGTTTCCTTTTGTTATGCAAAGCATAACTGTGACTCAGAATCAACCCAATGGCACTTAAAAACAACATTTTCCTGGTCCCAGCAAATCACTTGATGAAAATTACACAGATACTGTTAGAAGAATTATTCCACAGAATTAATACAATTTCAAGTGGTAAAATTTTTCAAAAATAATCTGTCTGCACCTTCTTCCTATTCTATCATTATCTTGATGCTCCATGGAAAATTTTCCACTATGGGTAATCCTGATGGCTTATGAATAGAAGCATGACTTCTAGCATGCAGTAAGGTGGGAGCTACCACAATACCACAAACTGACAGGCAAGGAGTGATTAGTTTCAGTAGGGTTCCTTCTTAAAAATAAATAAATAATCAATAAAAAAAATAGTGACTTCCTTGGAAATGAGCTGCACCATTTAAATTCAGAGTAGGGAAGTTAGCATGGAAGGTTATGACAATTGTTTTGGAATTCTAAAGATATGTTTCTGATACATTTTCTCAAATGACAGAATATGATTACGAGTGTTTCTTATGAAGGGATTTTAAGATAACAGTAAGCTGCTTTGTTGAGGAAAAATGCAGGAACTAAAAAATAAATGTCTATATCACAATGCACCTGCTCATTCTTTGAATACATAAAGAGATAAAGTCAATAAGAAATCTTACCTCATTAATCCTACAAACCCTATCTTTCCTCTTCAGTTTTCTTTTTAAAAAATGTTTTATTCCTACAGACTAAAAATAGTTACAAAAAAAAAGAAACAATTTAAAGAAGTAAAGTTTGCCACAGTTACAATTTGAAGATCATAGAGCCTCAGAAAAGTATTCTATCTAACTGCCATTGTAACAATTATAACTCATAGTGACCCTGAATGTTAAGGAAAAACCAGTAGGGGCATTCAAATAACAGCTGGTTCACTGCCTTAAACAACCATTTAAAATACTTCAAACAAGATATACAGAAAGTTAGTTTATTATTTCATACTGTTAATATTTATATAAGAACAAAAGAGGTGCACAAACTGGATTATGTAATAAGAAAACATTTTAAAATATTAGTGAAAAATATTTTAAATATCTGACAATTATAATACCTCAACTAACTAAAAATTTATTTAAGATGTTTCCGTGTTGCTTGTCATCCTCTTTTGAAATATTCTTTGCTTTTATCTGAGCATCACCGTGTTAATTTTCTTTAAATATATTTTCACCAAAAAGTAGGATTCCATTCTTTTAGACTAGATAGACCAATTAGAAAGTAGTCATTCTGTTTGATAGAAGTAGGTGACTTCTCTGAACGTGCTATGTTCATCTTTGAAAATAAAAATCTTCCGTTTCTGTTGAACTTTTACACAGATTTTTCTGTGAATATTTCTAGCTCTATGAACATTTATAAAATTGCATAATTCACTTATAATAGCTGGTGGGAATTGGGGGCATAATAGAAAATTGAAATGAATGACAGCTATCACCCTCTGGTTGTATGTCAGTTTTCCTTTCTATGTTATATATTTGTTTACTGAAGTAACAAATACAAGAGAATTAAAAACATATTATTTTGTCAAAGGTATAATGAATTTTATACAATAAATAAATATTACATAGTTCTGTCTAACTTAACAATGTATGCAATGAACATTATTACTCACTCAAAATATACTATTTATGACATGGTCTAAAAGAGAGGAAAGTAAATTTGTGATTTCTACATTAGGTGACTGTTCAGTCACCAACTTAAGAGAGAACCATGATTACAAGTGCCATTTTAACAACTGGTTTTCAGTTTCACTAAATCAACAAAGGTTTAGTGGATTTTTACTGGTGGCCTTTTGGTTATCAGCCCAGTGAGTAACCCACTGTGGTGCCAAGACTCCTAGGAGGTATTAGAGAAATAGAAATGCCTCCTTCAGAATTTTATGTACCTAAATGGAGGATATGTGAAGAAAGAACAACTTCACGTTTTCTGTGTTCAGTAAATTTATATAAAGTCATTTACAAATCTGATTGTATTTATATATACAAATAATCTTCAATGTAGAGTAAAATTTAAATTTTAATCTATTACATATAAGCAACATAGCTGTGATTAATTTCACATGGATTTGTTTGTTGGGAATAGAATACTCAATTTTTAGCTCATTCTTAATATAACTAGGAAGGTCTAATTTCTGGATGGGTAAAAGTCTCTGTTATATCTTTTATATATACATACACATGCAGATACAAGTCTTTAGTCTTCTATGCTTACAAGGACAAAACAGACAATACAAATTGATGTAATTAATGTGATAGACTCACTCTCAGTGTCCATGTATGTACAACATATACATTTACAACTATATGTGTTTCGTAGCTCCTCCCATCATTGCAATTCAGAGTCAATGACCTAAGTTCTAAGCCTCTACCTTTAGTGCTTCTAAATAAACATAGCACAAATGTTCATCTAAAGACATCTGCAGGATGAATATGACCCAGAGCCATTGGTTCACTATCTCTGTCAGAACTTGAATGTAACATTGAGCAGATGCTTGACAGCATGTTTAAGATTCTATTTTAGTTTAAAATTAATGCCATGCAGTGTTTATATAAGGCTATTTGTTAAAAAGGAGATAACATTATTTCTTCACTTGTGTTAACTTTCTGTATGGCAGTATGCCATTGTTAACATTTCCATGCATAAGATATTCAGTTATAGCATGTTTTACACACATCTGCCCTAGGAGTCCTGGTGACATAATGGATACATTTTGGGTTGTTAACTTTAAACTCAGCCATTAAAAGCACCACTTTTTAAGAAGACAGCGTCTTCTAATTCTGCAGTTAAATCTCAAACTCACAGGGGACATTCTACTCTTTCCCATTCAAATTGTCATCAACCTGATGCTTTGGTCTAGCTTGAAGAGAAGAATGAGAGAAACCAAAAAGTGCTTCTTTTCAATTTAATCAAAATAAATAATTTATTTTGGAAATGAGACAATTTCCTTCAAGCCTATATGTCTAAAGCTTACTTTTTATCACTTTGCTATTGAATAAATCAGTGTTTAATATTCTTGATGTTGCTGGATGGAGCAAGTAAATTAGAAAAATATATTTTATGTTAAATAATTAGTATGGAATTCCCTTCTTCTACTTAAAGAAGCCCTATAACTAAGCATCTTTTTCCAAACTCTTAATTTTTTTTTCCAGAAAGAGATACCTTTAATTACCTGCTTTTAAGTATAGTGTAGTTGGATAAAATCTGTGTTTTGTTCTATGAGAATTCTGATTTGACCTTGTGTATACACATGTAGTTAGGAAATGATGGAGATGCACCACTGAAATCTGTTTCAAGAGAAACTATTCTGTGAGCACAGTTGACTGACAGGTTCAAGTAGAGACTGTCCAGAAACATGGAGTTCTTTCTTACTCTCTGCTGTTCTAGCCAATGACTGAAAATGATGGGGCTACCAAAGTCATTCCAGAAATCCCTGTTGTCCTGCAAGAGATTCGTCACACTTGAACTGCCATCCAAGAATTTCTCTACCACACATTCTTCATGCACTTTTTTTTTGGGGGGGGGGGAAGAGTAGAGATTGCACATCCCCTAATCTTAAGGGTTTCCTTAATTCCTCAAGTATTTTCCCCAATTATCCCTCCCCCAGTTCCTCCAATAAATCTCTTACTTCTCAGGATCTGAAAGCTTAGCTCTTTGGACTGCAAACTGCAGGGTCAGCATTCTTGAACACATGGTGGTTCTGTGGATGAAATATGAGGATGTCTATTTCCAAAGTTACAGTCTCAGAAATTCCCAAAGACAATTCTAGTTCTGACAGCAATGAATCTTTTATTCTATTTGAAACATTTGTACAAATGAGTGACATGTTCACATAAATGCCATGTGTTTCTCTCTAAACTGTTTAATGTGTATAACCTGTGAAATTGTCAAAAAGGTTCTAGCATTTAACATATAACAGAAAAATGTCAATAGTTTTTTTAAAGTAGAAATTGCAATGATTCATAAACTAAGTCAAATAATACACCTCCAAAATCCCTGCCTACTTATAACCCATGAAAGTTCCTTTATTTGAAAATAATGTATTTATAGATAGAATCAAGTTGATGAGGTAATATTGTATTAGCAAATAATGCCTAAGAAAAACAGATGACATCAAGTTGATACCATGAGCAGAAATGTGCTTCCCTGGGTTCCAATGTCTAATGTCTCTGTGAGACATTGATTTGATACCAATTTTATACCAGCTCATAGGGACCCTCTGAGACAGGGTTGAACTGCCTCTTTGAGTTTCTAAGACTGTAAATTTCTACCTAGAAGAAACTCCCATCACTATGCCATTATGATCACCTAAGAGAAGTATTAAAACATCAAATTATTTTCAGAAAAAATAAATCTGGCTATAAATTAAAGTTTTCAAATTATATGCTATCCCTAGATGGAAAACATGAGGTGCAATTTTATAAAGTTAAATAACATAATGGAAATTTCTTTCCCCCTGTTCTGACAATAATAAAAGAAATAAAGAGCATCTTTTTATATGAGAAGCTGAGTAGAGAAATACTTGCTTTGATAAGGGCAGTACTGAAGTACCATTATGGATGATTAAGAAATAAAATCAAACATCTTAGCTTTTAAAGTTAAGGCCCAGGATGGTGATAAACCTTGCTAATCACAACCCCCATCACAAATACCACGTTGCTAAAGAATTTATCTGATTACTCATGACTTCAACTGTGTCAGAGACCTGGCCTCTGCAAGGTTTTCATTGACTGATATTTCTGAAGTAGCAGGTGGCTTTCTTCAGAAAAATTTCAGCAAAAATTTGAACTTTCAAATTTTTGGTCAGTACCAGAAACCCAAGCTGTCCAACATGATACCTTCATTCTTGCTGGATGCTGCCGAGCTGCTTTTGACTCATGGCAGCATCACATTACAAAATAAATCTTATCTGCAGTGTTTCCTAGGCTGTCATTTTCAGGTGAGAAAATCTCTAGGTCATTTCCCTGTAGAGTTGCCAAGTGAGTTTAAAGTTCCATTCTTTTGTTTAACAGTTGTATGCTTAACATGATACATCATCATGATTTCTTCCCTCGTGACTGTATTATATAAACAATTGTATCCCATTTTCTTGATGCCTTAAGATTATCAATATATCACCTATTCTATTTTTAATTAAATATTTGCTTTACTTAAGCAGGAAAACAGAAAGAAGACATTTACCTCCATCATTGAATATTCCACTGTTCGCTGTGTTGAACTGGAGATTCATCTGAAAATTATGAAAATTTGCATGTACACACATATTATATGCAAATGGTAACCAAAAACTATTGCTACAGAGTTAATTCTGAATCATAGCAATCCTATATAGTGTTTCTGATGCTGTAAATCTTTGTTGGAAAAAATAACATTCATCGTTCTCCTGAAAAATGGCTATTGGGTTGAACCATCAAATTTGTGGTTAACTGTCCAACACATACCCTATTGCACCACCACAGTGATTTATGGAAATGGTAATAAGATATATATCTTCTAATATTATAATTACGAATTCAGATTTTCAGGTTGTGACACCCAAGCATATTTAATGTTTTCTGATTCTAATGTTTCTGATACCAAACAATAAATCAAACTTTTTATTGAGTTCATGCTGACTCACAGCAACCCAACATGGTCCAATTCATGATTCACTGTGACAATTTTCACTCATCATTTAAGAAGCTCCAAACTGTGAATTTTTTTAAAGATTGACGTGAAATACCCAACATGTGTTAGTTGGTAGACTTGAAAAGCTAATTCATAAGCAAGCATATGTGTATGAGAAAGAACTTCATCTACAAGAGCAATTGAATATGGAGAAAACACTCCAGGTCAGTCCAGCTCAAGTTCATAAGTCCCATATTAAGACCTAAGACGGCCTGAGCCCCAGTGGCGTAAGTGGTTGAGTGCGGGACTGCAGCCTGTGGACTTGGCGTTTCAAATCCAGCAGAGGCTCTCAGGAGCAGCACTCGACCACCAGAGGCAGTGATGCACCCGCCCGCCCCCACACACACAAAAGACATAAGTCATATGTCTGATACCAATCTATAAAGTCTTCTTCAGACTCTCAAAACACAGCAATGATACCAAATGCAGGAAGATAGCAGAAGAATGGGTGGAATATCTTGTGGATCCAGTGGCAGTATAAGTATCACAGTACTGGAGTATGTCTCCATCTGGCTCCTCCAGCTCCAGGCCTCTAACAACAAACCTTGTCAACAGCAATGTCTCGCAGGAAGTGAGTGAGTGTCCTGCCTCCAGCAAGTTGTTTATCTTTGTAGGGTCTCCAAATGAGATAAGTAAGCTGTGACCTGATTGGTAGGCTAAACTCCACATGTCACTCTTAAGTCTCATGTTGACAATGGGTTATGTAGCTATCACATATTATGAGTAAAGCAGCATCATTTTAGTTTATGAATAATTTAAAGAAATTATACTAAACAACAGGAAGCCACATCAAATTTCATTTGCACTGGGAACACTTAAATGGCTTTTTGGAAGAGGTAAAGCCCAATTCAAATACAGTGAATTTCAAAATCTTCTTTTATTTTTAGGAATAAGTATAAGATATTTTAACCTCATTTAATAAAGTGCAAACTTTGGTAAATGTTAGCATATTCTCTATGAAATAAATAGAATTAACTCAACTTATAAAATACCTCTTTGTGGGGGCTCAGCCCCGGTGGCGTAGTAGTTGTGCGCAGGACTGCGGCCCACTGGGATGGAGGTTCAATTCCGGCTCCCAGGAGCAAAAGGCTGGGCCTTCTACTGCACCACCTGAGGGCAGTGATGCCTAAGAAAAAAAAAATTAAAGAAAAAAAACCTCATTTTGTGCCATTTCACCCATTTTTACCTATCATATTTCTAAGGCTGCACAGTTAGATAAACATTGGACCCACAAGATAAGCCATTCACAAACACTAGCCATCATATGGGAGAAAGTTGAATCAATGTGTCTTAGTAAAGATTTATTGTCTCAGACATGCTAAATTGTGTTATTATGAATTGGAATTGCCTCACTGGCAGTGACTTTAAATCATTAGAGGGTGGAGCCCTCATGGCATGTTCTAGAAAACATTAGACTTCCCATTGCGAATTTTGATTTGCATCTTATACACTGTGTTAGTCCAGGAAGACTAGAGGAAAAAATTCCATAGACACACATATGGATATAAGGAAAGGGTTTATATACAAAAGGAATATGACACTAAGAAGGCATCCTAATCCAGTCCAGTACAAAGTCATAAGTCCAATATTAACCCATATGCCCAAAATCAGTCTACGAAGTCTCCTTCCGATTCATGAAGTCACAGGTCAGTGGGTGCAGAATTCTGGCGCTGGCAGGATTCTCCCCATGACTCCTCACTTCCAGTGCTCAGGATACATCAACAGCATGCCGCTCCAGCTTCAGAGGTCTGCCTCCATTAGGGCAAGGCCATGTGGTTTCTTCGCCAGGTCCTCCAGCTTCTCGTATGCTGCCATATTGTCTTTCCCATGACTCATTGCTTCTGAGACTAACTCCCAACCACTGGGGAAGATAGCTTCTCATCCTCATGAGGGAAATATCACGAGACTTCCCAGAAGTCTCAGGAGAAAGCCCTGCCCACATAGAGGCCTCATCGGCTACTCAATAGCTATCTCCAGATTAACAGGCCAGACTCCACCCCTAGATTTCAATCATAAGATTAACATAAGCACATGACTGCTACATAAACCATCCTATCACTAGGGGAAAATGAGCCTTTCTGCTTGCATGAATCTCTGTATGTGACTGTTGTGAGTCAGAGGCAACCCCATGCAGAGTTTGGTTTTGTTCATTAATCATTACAGGAGAAAGATTGTAGGACTTTTCTCTTATATTTGCAGATTTCCAGGCATGTGACTATTGTGCCAGCAGATCAATGTGGTTAGCAGATGAGCACTTGACCTTTATGCCACCAGGGCCATTCCCAATACCTTTGAACTGAGAAAAGGGAGGAGCTAATTACCTTGAGATCTGTATCAGTAGAAATACAAATGAATCTATAAGGAAACACTGAAATGCCAATGAAGGTGCAACAAGATAGTGGGACAGGAGGGAGATGGAAGGAAATAGAGGAAAGAGCTAGAAGGCAAAGGGCACTTGCAGAGGTCTAATGAAGCTATGTCCATACAGAAATACAACTACCTCTTATAAGGTGGGAATAAATTTAAGAACATATCTATAGGCCAATTATTACGGCAGCAGATGGGTCTTGGGCCCTTACCCTGGTGCTCCCTAAATGCAAGAACACTTTGTTCTATGGATCTGGTATTCCTGGGGGCTCACTGGTCCAACATGATCACTGAAGTAAAATGGGTGCATAAATAAATGTGGTGAAGAAAGATGATAGTGCCCAGCCATGAAAGGATATATCATCTGGAGTCTTAAAAGCCTAAAGATAAACAATAGACCATCCACTTGAGAAGAGACCACACCCACACAGAAAGGTCTATGCAATAGACATCAAATGGGGGAAAAAACAAAACAAAACACATATCATTGTGTGCACACACCCCCAAGGTGCCCACTGAGGACATGTGGGAGCATGAGCAAGAGTGATGAAAAAAGCTGATGCTTCCCAGCTATCAAAAGATATAGCATCTTGGGTCTTAAAGACTTGAGCACAAACAAGCAGCCATCTAGCTCAGGAGCAACAAAACCCACCATAAAAAAACTCACTTGCCTGTGCGATCACGAGGTGCTGAAATAATCAGGCATCAGGCATCAAAGAACAAAAATCAAAATCAAATGAATCAATTAACTCCTGATATTGCTGAAGACAAATGGATACAGAGGAAACACAGTAGAAGAAAAGATGGTGCCCAGCTACCAAATGATTGAATGTCTAGAGTCTCAAAGACTTGAAGATAACCAAATGGCCATTCAGCACGGAAACAGCAAAGTCCACAGGGAAGAAGGACACCAGCAAGCATGATCAAGAGGGGCCAAAGAGAGCAGGTATCGAGCATCAAAGAACAGGAATCACTTCATTACGAGTGAGGGAAGGAGCAGAGGGGACCTAAGGCCCACTAGTGGGTAATTGGTCACCCTTTTACAGGGGAGCCACAGGAAGGAGACAGACTAGTCAAGGTGCAGTTGGGCAGTGAAGATGCATACAAGTTTACTCTAGTTCCTGAGGTCTTCCTACCCCCCACCCCGCCCCAACCATCGTGGTCCCAACTCTACCTTGCAAACCCAGATGGACTGGAGAAGGTACACTAGTGGAGAGGGGAGCTGGAGATATTGGGAAATCAGGATGGATGAGGCCGGTGGTTAGATTGGAACTACTGGATGTGTGGAGAGAAGGTGGGGTAGAGAGAAGGAACCAACTACAAGGATCTACATATGACCTATCTGGAGGACGGGCATCAGAGGAGTGGGCTGAAGGAGGTGTCAGGCAGGAAAGATGTGACAGAACAATAATAACTTATAAAGTATTGACGGTTGATGGGGAAGGGAGAGCAGGGGAAGAGGAGAGAGATTGGAGGAGCTGATACTAGGGGTTCGGGGGACAGGGCAGATGTTTGGAGAATGATGACAGCAGCAGACGTGCGAGGGTGCTTGCCACAGTATGTTTATTCATGTATTGGAAAAACGATGTACAAGCACCTAATAAAATGATTTGGGGGGGGGGCATCACTGCCCTCAGGTGGTGGGAGTAGGAGGCCTGTAAAATGATTTTTAATTTTAAAAAAAGAAATACATGTATAAGAATAATTGGAAGTTGGGATTTGAGTCAGAGATGTGTCTAATAGAGGACATTTCTCAGAAATATTTAAACAAACATTCATCTTCCATGTAGTTAGTGCATTAGCTAGAAGTGAAATAGTGTCTAATACATAAAATTCAAATACCCTAATTTCTTCTACGAATATCTAGAAAATCCTTACTACCACACAATAGCCACAATGAAGAAGGTACTAGCATGTAAACTTTAAAATATTAATTTTACTCTAGGCTTGAAGAATATAGTAGACATAGTGGTTATATTTGGGGCCGTAAACCAGAAGATGAGCAGTTTGAAACCACAGAAAACAGATGAGGCTTTCTACTCCCATAAAGAGTTATAGTCTCTGTAACACACACTTCTAGGGAGGGGGCCAGTTTGGCTCTGGCTGGGGCCGACGCTTTAGTCCAATCATTTCATGCATTGTTCCCAGTTGGCACTTTGCTCTCAAGGTTTGGTGTGTCATGTTTCAGTTTGGATGCATAATCCAAATTCTGTGGAGACAAACACTAAACCTACAGGTTGGAGAGAGGGACTGGCTTGCCATGCCCACATGGAAGCAAGCTAAGAAGGAAAAATACAGAGGGATGGTCTAGACCCCATGTTGCATACCAAGCCAGAGCATGATGTCCCAACATGCAGATGCTGAAACTCAAAGTGTACTGTAGGGTCAACAAAGAGTACTGTAGGTCGAGACATAATGTTCACCTACTAGAGCATACTGTGATAGAAGACCATACAGGGGACATAGGATTGGAGTTTAAAATAGAGGTAGAGGCTTAAGTACATACATTTATATGGCAATACATTGAGGTAATGGACAGACCTTGAGACTCTGCTTATGCCCTCCATGAATGCAAGAGCACTTTGGACGAACAACCTGGCATTCTATTATACTCACTCTCCCAGTACATTAGCAGAATTCAAAAAGGACATAAGCAAATGTGGTGAAGAAAGTGGATAGTGCCTGGCAATCAAAATCTATAGCATCTTGAAGTTAAAAATGCTTGAAGCTAAACAAGCAGCCATCTAGCAGAGAAGCAATAAGCCCACATGAAAGAAGCACAACAGCCTGAAAGATCATGAGGTGTTAATACAAGCAGGTAACAGACATCAGAAGACCCCCAAAACACAAACAAACAAAAACCATATTGTTGAGAGCAAGGGGGTTCAGAGCAAATACCCAAAAATCATCTGTAGACAATGGGTCATCCCTTCACAGAAAGGTTACAGGAAGGGATGAATCAACCAGAGCACTGTATATCACCAATGAGACATATACTATTCCTCTGGTTCCTTGAGGTTTTCTCACCCTTGCACCCCCCCTCTCCCATTCTCATGACTCCTGTCCTGTCTTCTACTGTGGGATAGACAGGCGCATATTCGCAGGTACAGATAAGAGATAAG